>JBAIZZ010000225.1:9894-28851 GCA_037355905.1 Heliconius aoede
AAAGAAAAGATATAACTCTTTTATAAACTTAATGCACACACTGATTAACAGATTAATATTTTTTTATTGCTCTATGTAACGTTTTGTAGACTTACACATTTATAAATATTCAAAAAAAAAAAAGAAAAGGCTTTTATTTCAACAATCAACCTAATCTGAAGCAGATAAAATGTAGGTATCGGAAAAACGAGGAACATTTGATATTTTGGCATTACGCCAAATTCTGGATAGGCTGTACATTTCACGTTTAGGGGTCGAATTCAATATCATACTACTTTCACTGATTTATTGTGCTTAATTTAAATTTAATATACAAGAAAATATATATTATTTTCTTATAAAGAAATTAAATTTTAAATTTCCAATAAATACATACCTAGTATTCTGTAAAAATTATTATCCTGAAAACACCGACTGTTTGTTAGCTCCCAAAGAAGATCTAATATTACTTCCTTCATAAGGACACTAATTGTATCAGGACGTGGCTGACGAAAATGGTGAACGCGGGAACGTCAGGGCGATGGCGGCGCGGGACGTCAACCCTGCGCGGATGTTGGCAGCATACTGGGTAGTTTTTGGCATAAGGGCGACTTATCTACTAGCACAAGTCGTAGCGCCGCAGAACAGCATGTGACTGATAACCCGACGGTTTGAGGTTCGATTTCAAACTTGGAGGTATCAATTATTTAATATTTTAATTTCGTTGCTTTCGAAGTAACAAAACGCAATGTCCCTAAAGTTGTTCGAAAAGTCGGATGCAAAGTTTCTTAATACTATTTGTTTCCTATGTCTATCCTCCTATTTGCGGGAAGTTAAAAAAAATCTAGCATTTTAACACTAATTGTAAGTTGTTTAAACCTTTTCTACATAATTATTTACCTACGTATATGGACAAGATTAACAAAAATCATTTATATGCAAAGCATTTTTTTTTAAATTATTTACATGTAAAGTAATTTTTTTTTTCAAAAGTTTGTTAATTGTTTGTCGAAATAATCATTAGTAGTGGTTAATACTCGAATAATTAAATACACTCATGACTATTTAGCATTCGAATCTAAATATCGACAAAAAAAAATTTGTACCGATTCAAAATGAATTATATCTTTTGCTTAAATTTGGCAGTAAGTGGGGAACGGAATATCTTAACACTAGGTTCCCCCTGCCTACCCTGCTGTATGCGGGATACAGTGGCAAGCTGATATAGCTATAGAAATCTCATATACAATTTTCATTCTTATAGTTCATTTGTTACTAAGTCATTATTATTGTTATACATATATTCCTTGGATTATTATACTAAATTAAAAATCAAATATTAATAATTTAAAAGGACATGGGTATATTTTGATCAAAAAGGATTTGAAATAAAAGTCATTCTACTAGTAGATATTTATTAAGGCTTTATTATAAACTTAATTTCGGTATTCCCTATTTTGACGAAAAAAAATTTTCCACGATATAACAGAAGAAATCAAGATTTAAAAAAAATAGCCATTCTTCTAATATAATGAAAATAATTATAAGAAGCCTCATAACTAAAATTAACTATAAAAATAATGTAATATTCCTATATTTAATTCACATTCACGATAAACTCACATTTATATTATATATATACATATAACTAAGTGTAAACATTATATTAATATTTTTACATAAAATAGGCTTATATCACGTAATTTGCGGAACCCTAGACTGATATCAAAGATAATTTCTTTATTTCACCTAAACAAATTTGTAGCAATAAATGTAAACGGCTTGAATAAACACAGACAGAAAAAAAAACTATATTACAAATTTTAAAAATCCCACCAACGGGATTTGAGCCTATAACCATCGCTTCAATTATTTACATCCTCATTTTTCTTAATAAAGTAAAAACATGAATAAAAAATGAATATGTAAGTAATATTTTTAATATACAAGAAAGAAACAGAGGTTTATTATATTACAGTCCAAGGCCCACTTTATAACTAAAAACATTGATGACACGGTCTTTATTGCACTAAAATTAGATTTTTGAACGTAAAAACAAAATAAAAAAAAAACAATATATCGCTTAAATGTAAATTCTTAATTATAAATAACACATGTATTTATTTATTAATATTTATATTGCTATATTAAAAACTGAACATTGGCAATAAATTTTAAGATGACATTAAGACATTTCCACATCTATTAAATTGATTTCTAAAATAAAATTAAAATCGAATAAACTTTTATGAAACACATTTATATATTTAATATGAAAAAAATATATATATTTACTTAAATATGTTATATTATGTAGTACACATACGATTATGTAATATGTCGTTTTAAAATTATATTCTTTTACTCTTTAGTAATTTATACATATATTTATAATGTTGCTTTCAGTTCATATGACAATAATATATAAAGTAAAAGTCTGACAAAAAAATCTAAGTTAACATCAATTACACTTATATAACACGATTTTAAGTTATAGTATGAAATAATCTTAGTGTACCACAAAACCTATAAGCCATTTACTTTAATGGGAAATTATTTACAAACTTTCAGATACTAACATAGTTTCGTTGAACAAAGTCGTATGTCAAATATATGAAGGTTATTGTTGAATAAATGTTTGATTTTTTTTTATAATATTATAAAACATTATTCACATTAAATATAATAAATTAAATATAAATAGTTTAGCTATATTATAATATTACAATAAATTTAAGCGGGCGAGCGGAATTTAAAACGGGGTTTTAATTTTTTTAAATTGATTTTTTTATGATTTAGTGAAATATGATTCATTCAATGAAAAACAAATATTGATAAGCGATCAGAGGTCAAAGCTTTTATGATAAATAACTTGATTATTATATATTGTTTGGGGGTTTATTTAGAATAAAAACTTTCTTCATTCAGTACAAAGTAACTTAAGTCAAATTGTTATAAATAATTTATAGTTTATTATTAATTTGGTTTTAGATAAATGTACAATTAAAAAAGCACTTTCTTTTAAAGTAGAAAGAAGTCGTATCGTATTTTAAAAGTAATTAAGAAAGGAACTCTTTGAAAATTTAATACATATTAAATCGAGAGATATCCTGCGTACAAATTGTATGTAGATACGACTTTATTCTATGGAAATGTTTTTCACACTCCTCTTAAAGCAATGTAAAAAGTAATAGAATTTTTCTTTTAAATTTGATTGATTAACTTTTTTCTTGTATAAAACCAAAAAGGAAACTTCGATTTAAACTATTTAATTTTTTAAAATTCAGATGGAATACAAATCTGTTACACGTAAAATTTAATTAAATAATAAAAGAGATTATATACAATTCCTATTATTAATATGACTGTCGATAATATGAAACATAAATGTTATAATCACATAATATATTAATATACAATATGTATTAACAATTACATAAAAAAAAATACTTCACGTACATTCGTCAAACATCAAACATTTTCGTGAGCAAAAGGTTTTTAATAAACAAGTGTTTTGTGCTAATTCATCATCAAATACTCACATTCATTTATTTAACGATAATTAATAACATTTATATTATTTTAATACAGTATAAGCTCTATATAACGAACTGCGACTGCGACTTTTTTTGACGTTACCCCGGCCCGTTAATTCGCCCGCCTGCACTACACAAATGTAACAAAAAATAACAATATCACCATAGATTGAAAGCTAGTTTCGATGAATTTCGGCGCTTTTGGAAGTTCATCGTTAAATCAAATGACGTTATATAAAGTTTACACTGTATTTCACAGAACACACCAATGTAAGTAATCTACAAGCGTTTAGCGTGTACGTTGCGTACAATCGCGTTGAGAACGCATTTAAAGCAAATAATGTGATAGAAAGAGAATGTGTATATAATTGTTTTTTTTAATAATAATTTCAATAGAAAAACAGAAGCCTTTCCTGCGCAGTGCCCGAAAGAAGACGCCAGCCGCGTTTTATATTCAAATATTGAATTACTGCACGCACGCAGATTAGGATACCTAGAAACATAAATGAACAAAAGAATAAAATAAATATTTATTTATTTTCCAGATCAAAAAAAAAAATGTTTGGTGGGACAATCTTAGAAAGTAATTATTAATACTTACTTGTTATGGTTTATAATTTAAAATTAATAATTTTTAAAGCGGTACAACGTCTTACTAAATGCTACGGTTGTAAGTTCGATTCCCACTCTTTAAATATTTTTTATATCAACTCAAAGAAATTATTATAAAAGTGAATTCTCAAGTCGAACACGCTAATCTATGTTGAATATCGTAGAGCCACTGAGTAGTATCTAAATGATATGAGGAGGAATAAATAAAGGAAAAAAACAATAGACTTCTATTGGCACATTATTATAAAAATAAAAAGCGAATGATGATGACGATGAATAGAAAAATGAAAAAGCGTGAGCGAATTATTTTCATTTTGTCGCTCCGGTAAGCGCGGCGTTGAGTTCCGTCAACACACAATGACTTGAAATTTACGCGATATGTTGGGATCTAAGTGTCTTAACATTAGGTTCCATTTGCATACCCTGCTAAATGCACGCAGCGCAATACAATGGGAATCTACAAATAAATTTCAGATAAATATAGATATTTGTGCAAATGACATTTACAAAACGCGACAAAAAAGATCACCCACAAATACTCACCAAACGCCATAATAAGCCACCACAGCCACGAGTTCTCGTGCGACGCGAGCTCCGTGGAGTGCTTCACGATGAGCGTCCACTTGGCGAGGGAGAGGCCGAAGCCCGCGAGCGCGCCGTATCGACTCGCCACCGTGTGGCAGAAGCACATCAGTAGAAGGAACCCGATCCAGTTGAATAGAAACGCCACTTTGGATTTAAGATTTTGTTTTTATAGTAGTGAACGAGTTCGAGAACGAGAACGAGGTCACTCCCGCTAGCTGTTTGCAGCTAACTTCAGGGCGGCCACGAATCGTCGGCTGAATTGCACACAAATTATGAGCGTACATTGTTGACTTAGGATACATTACCGGCCCAGGCCTAGTCGGAATGTATAATAATTTATTATACATAATATTACTACGTTATGTTATTCAAGGGGCCTGGGCATTTGTCCTATCCATGTCCCACTATGGATTGTGGGTTAAAAAAGGTAAATCACAACTTCTCGTTGGATTCAAACTTGGTGGACAAATTATTTTATATAATCATAGCCTGTGTTTGTTTTCATTTTCTTTTGTTTTCATTATTAAATAGGGTGCTGCATAACTTTTGGCCGGCAGTGTACAGATGACAATTATATCTTTGTGTCATAAATTTGGCGTAATCCCAATATGAAACTTAGTTACCTATATCTATAACCTATATAAAGACCAATATAATCTACATTTAGTTGAATTTCAATCTTAACATTTAAAGTAGAAGGAAGTCTGTGAAGAAAAAAGTACTTACCAAAGAAAGAAGTCAAAAACATAATATCAGTGCCGAGCAGACTGTTCTCCGGGTCGAGCTGTTCCGCGGAACCCTCTGTGGGTTCCACAGTCACGAACGCCGCTATCGTCGGGTGAGTGGGTGGCATCAACTGCTCAAATATCAATATCTTATTCATATAAGTATAGTATGTGATATTCTGTACTATACATATATCTTTAAAGCTACGCAATGGGTTTAGAGTTATTTAAAATGTTCATTAATATGTTTGCATTAGTTAAGACCAATTTCTTCTTAAATCAAGAATATAGCGTATGGGGAAAAGCTCTCGTAAATGCTATAATATAAAAAAAATACATTTTCGAAGTTATTCTCTATTTTGCACTGAGAAGCTCCTTTACCGATGTGTATACTAGGGTACACAATTTATTTCTAGCTTTAGTGAAAATATTGTCCAAGACACCGAAAAAATAAGCCTGTTTTAAAGCAGGTAAAGCAGGTAAATACTCTAGTTTTTGATAACGCAAGGGGGATATTTCTTCAGACTACATCTTTTGATTCTGTTAACTTAGCTTGATTTTTTCATTGTTCTACGCGACTGTAGACCTGAGTATTTGATATTAATTTCATCTTGATACACCTAAACGATCCCGAGATAAATGATTTAGACAGACGGACAGACAGACAATAAAGTAATACTTATAAAGGTTCTGAATTTTTCTTCTTAAGGGTACGGAACCTTTAAAATACAACAGTAACTAATATAAAATATTATTAATTTATCATACACATGTATTAACATAAAAAAACATGAATGCAATAATAAACAATTGACAATTAATAATCTAAATAGAATACGGTACTCTCCGAATGCAGTGAGACAAGGACACATGGCCGCCAATATATTTTCAGTAATATAATATTTTATCGGCTTCTTATAAATAAAAAGGTTTTTAAATGAAAAAAATAAGTAATTAAATGTCAATTCCGAGCGTATAGTGTGGGTTTGATGCCCACTTGGGGAATGTGATTATTTTCAATTCCTAGCTCTTGACACAAGAAAAAGTGCGTCGTTAAGTTTCGCACGCAGCGCAAATCAACACGCAACGTCTCGATAATTGGGCAGTGCGTGGGAACTGAGTGTTTATACACTAGGCTACCTCTGCCTACCGGGATACTAACTAACAACTTGAAGGTATTATTATAATTGTTAGTATATTTTGATAATAACCATGATGTGCCTAGCGAAAGTTGCGGGCGAAAACTAGTAGGCATTTTCTGTTAAATTTATGAAAACCATCATAGTGTATTGGGACCATGTCTAATTGTATGGCATGGGTTCAACTCCCACTCACAGGTATGAATTATTTTCATTTCTTCTTCGCGACGTAAACTATAGCCACTCCACACTCAAGAAAGTTAAGGACGTAAATTCTTGACACTGAGGAGTAACAGCAACCACATAGTGCTTGCAATTTTTCAGGGATGACAGCATTAGCCTCAAGTTAAAAAAAGTATTGCCACTAAATTGTCTCTGCCTACCATGCTGCAAAATATAAACTTACAGGCGGTGGCCCTTCGCCCTCCATTTGCTTTTCACGTTGCACCTCTTCATAAGTTGGTAGCTTAGAGTTAGCAGCTACGTCATACGGTGGTGGGGCCGAAAAATCTGGTTGAGGTGGCGGTATGTCCATATTGTCTTAAAAAAAAATCAATTTATATTTATATTTCTTATACCAATTGTTTGACAAAGATTTAGGTGCACTAGCACTTCTGATATAATGCAGAACATCGAAAACCTAGCCTCCTTAAATGGACTATCCAATTTAAGATGTATTTTTCAATTCAAAGAAGCAGTATTTTCTGACATTAATGTGTTCAAGCAAACTCATCAGATTTCTAAACTACAATATTTTTATTTAAAATAAATTATTTTTGTTTTCGGCATTTGTTAAATATCTGATTCATAATTTAACAAAGGAGACATCGAGCTCAACTGTAGTTTTTTTTAATTCAAATAGTTAAACATATAATGCAATTTGAGTAATATGTGACATTAGTGTATTGTAGTCGGGATTATATCCAACTCTATAGAAGGGGTGACTTAGCTTTGGGGGTGAATTTCATTTGAATGGCTTGCCATTCACTTGAAATTAAAATAGTATAGTTTTGTCTGTCTCAATTGATTAATAAAGATTGAGGGTTCCTGAGCTTAATATATATATTCTTTATTGCATATAAAAAAATTGAAATATAAAAAAAATGAAATATAAAAAATGTTAAATATGTAAATAATATTATATATGTTTTTTTAAAGTACTATGAGATTTGACAAAACAAATATTTTCAGTTTTGCCAAAGCGAATCAAAAAAGTTTTTTGAACTTATAACAAATTCTTGTATTTTTTTTAAACTAAGAAATGTAAAGGAATATGTTGGCTGTGCTATCAATATTAAAGATAAAACTATTAGCCATATGTATCATAAGGCAGTGTTAATGATGTTCTATTTAAAACAATGAATTGTAACATTATTGTTATATGAAACAATGGCGATGAATTTTCAAGGTGTCCTTTCATAGTTATTGTTCATATAAAGATATTTTATTTTCTATATTAGTACATCTGTATAAGACTAGCCATAAGAAACATTCAAAATAAAACACTTAAATTTTTAATTACTTGAGGTTTTAATATACTTTTTGTCATACAACAGAAGTATACAGATATCATAGTAAAATTTGCAATTAAGTTTTTCTGTACTTCCCACCAGTTTGAGGTTGAGTGGCAGAACTCAATACAGCAATTTGTCCAGATTGGGAAATTCTGCTCTCAACAATAGTCTGTTAAGTCATTTAAGTCTTTTTGCAAATTTTCAAGATTATTAGATGAATTTAAAATTATATTATAATATAAATTGTTTTGTAAAAGAAAATGGTTATTTAAAAAAAACTTATTATTCATCAACAGTTTCATGATTTTATGACATTGTTTTTACCTATTTGCTTTACATAGCAAATTTTTATAGCAACATAGAAAGTATCAATTAATCATCCTCTTTATAAATCATAAGCATATAAGTGTCATTATAAGTGACTATACATTTTCATAATTACATATATGACCTAGGTTAACATTAGATTATTTTTTATAGTTATACTTACTCATATCAATAAACGGAGGTGGCATATTGTTATCCATTGACGAAGGCAATATCACTCGAAGTGGTGCCGTGGGGCACATAATATCAATTCGCGCCTGGCTCTGTAACGAAAACATAACTTTCACATATTCGCCACTATAGTAATTACATAAATAAACATTTAAACACAATCGCATACCATTTTTCTGTACACAAATATTGTTTTAGTGTGTCACGAATATACACAGCAAGACTGACGAAAAATTAGATACTATTTATTAACTTATCTCGCATTATTCAAGGTCTTTTTAATATATTATCAAATCAATTCTCATTAGAATTGGAAAATTGCAAACGTAAAGCACTGAGAATTCACCACTCTTTGGCCAATAAATAAATTATACAATAGAATAGTGATGCCAGTACAAAAAAAGGTACAAATTGATTAAATCATTTTATGTCCTATATTCTAATATTTGATAAAAATGCAATTAAATTTTATTTTTAGTTTTTTCCTTATGTACGATTTAATAGCCCGCTTAGACGTTTTGAAGGTTTGCCGGGCTTCCACAAACATCAAGATGAACACATCCCGATTGTTGTGGCTTGTGGTGGTTTGCGAGACTTGTCGCCGATCCAGAATGGTATCAGTTTTTGAACACATATCAGATGAAAAATATGATTAACTTTCTCTAGGATCCTAAGTACTCGCGTCTCCATAATTTGAGCTTAAATATACTGATCCACAAGGAAAGGCAATTAATTATAAAATATTGATATATTCACAACGAGCCGAAGTATGTAAGTGCCTCATTTTTAAAGATATTTTATAAGATAGGAAAAAATAAAAACAGTTTTTTCTCGAGTTTCCTATTTTTTTAGATATGCTGATAACAAAAAACACTGGTGTGTGTGACTCATTGTCATATTTATCAACACATTTTTGGAAATTCAATACTATTACTTCAATAAATGTGTATTATAATGTCTATAACTATATCTTATAGAAAAACTCTACACGCAGATTTTAAAGACGTAATTTTTGGTTACAAATAACGAATTTAATAAGAATATTTAGTTTTAGTTTGGTATTGCCACATTGCATAAATGTGGAATTGTCAAAATTTAGGATGGTGCACTGTGCTGTCTATAGAAATGAAGTCTTAAAAATAAAATTCGATCAATGTGTTAATTTCATCAAGAACATTTTACTTTTCTAGTATTTAACTATATTTAAAACAACATGAAGACCGCGTTAATGGTGGCTGAAAAGCCATCGTTATCTCAAAATCTTGCAAATATTTTAAGTAACGGCAAATGTACCACAACTAAAGGTTTGTTGTCATAATCTATTTCTAAATGTGAATTTCCCAATACTAATCAGATCTTTTAAAATTTATATTAAATTTATAGGTTCTAATTCGGCATGTTCAGTTCACGAATGGAACGGTACATTTAAGAATGAGCCGGTTCGATTTAAAATGACATCCGTGTGCGGACATGTAATGAGCTTGGACTTCACCGGAAAATATAATAATTGGGACAAAGTGGATCCCATAGAACTGTTTAGTTGTCCAACAGAGAAAAAGGAAGCAATGCCACGATTGAGAATATCAGCGTTCTTAGCACAGGAGTCTAGAGGTTGTGACTTTCTGATTTTGTGGCTTGATTGTGATAAAGAAGGTGAAAACATTTGTTTTGAGGTAAAGAAATTTTCAGATTTGTACACTTTAAACTTTCTATTAGAATAACGTTGTATTCTGTATATAACAGAGTAGATTGCCTCTAGGGATTTATTGTTTAGACTCTCAGGCACCATCTAATATTTGATAAATTATTAGTAGCTAAATCCAATAATGTACTTTCTCTTATTTACCACAATAAGGAAGTGTAAATAATTAATTTCTCTCACAACTATCTTGTTCAAAATCAGATGCCATGCTGCTGTGCTACAATAAGCTCATTTACACTTATTGTTATATTCAATATATTTTAGGTAATGTCTTGTGTCCAACCATATATGAAAGGAGATGTCTTGTCACCTCTTGTAACATATAGAGCCAAATTTTCTGCCATTACCGAAAAGGACATTAAGGCTGCAATGCTTAATCTTGTGAGGCCGAATGAAAATGAATCAAGAAGTGTGGACGCCAGACAGGAACTGGATTTACGTATTGGCTGTGCATTTACTAGATTTCAAACAAAATATTTTCAAGGTAACAATAATTATTTGTAATAGTATTTAATTTCTTCCTAAATATGAATTTTCTGCATACTCTAGCCATAACACTTTTAGTGAGGTAGATTTTAAAAGTAAATATTAGAATAAAAATGGTTATAATTAGAAGTACAAAGTAGTAAAATACCTTTTTTTTTTATCCTCACACTTCTGAAAGCAGGGTAGAGAACCTTGTGAGAAGACACTGTGACCCACTTTGTAATCAATTTTCAAGATATGTTGAATGGTGGAATTCAACAATAGATTCAATCTATATCCTTGCTTGGGTAATTAGAAAAAAAAATTGTTTAATTCTATTGAAAGGAAATGCCCCCGAGTGAAAATCAATCACCTTGTCGCTATAAGTCTGACACTGCCCACTTGCCAATGGCCACAATGGGGCAATTAAATAAAATTAAAATTTTGATATCTTTTAATAAATTTTTTTAATATCAATTTTAGGTAGATATGGAGATCTTGATGCTTCTTTAATATCTTATGGGCCATGTCAAACACCAACCTTAGGTTTTTGTGTTCAACGCCATGATGAAATACAAACTTTCAAACCCGAAACCTATTGGGTGTTGAGAGTAACAGCTTCAACTTCAGAAGGTCGAGAACTGCCTCTAGAATGGAAACGAGTGAGAAGTTTCGAGAAAGATATTGCTAATATGTTTTTAGCTAATATTAAAGAAATCAAGGAGGCTACGTAAGTTTATTAACTTTTAATTAAATTTTGTATTCTGCTTTTTATAAAACTCAATGCAGTGTGTGAAAATAAACCACTGAGTAGGGATTGAGCCTTTTAATCTTAAAGAAATTGCTTAGAAAGTCAATAACATTATTATTTATAGTAGTATATATTTTTATTATAAATGTAAAATGAGGCCACCATGGTGCAGCAACATATTGTCAAATAATTAACTCTACGCTACATTGTTGTGGGTTCGTTTCCTGCTTGAGAGAATGACTTATTTTCATTTCCTCTTGGATAATAATATAAATTTTATCACAGGGTTGTAAATATCCAAGCCAAAGAGAAAGTGAAGCCACGTCCAGTGGCGTTGAATACTGTAGAACTAATGAGAGTTGCCAGTGCTGGTCTGGGAATGGGACCGCATCATGCTATGCAAGTAAGGCATAATATAACTTTTTACCGACTTCTGTTAGAAAAAGAGGTTATCAATTTGACTGTATTTTTTGTTTATGTTGGTTACCTCAGAATTTTTATCTTGTTTTTTATTTTTTTTATTTTGATTTTGTTTTTGTGATAATATGTCGACATGCCTTCCTTTCGTATTAATCCAACTAATGTTATAAATGTGAATGTTTGGATGAAAGTGAGAATTGATATATGTACAGTGATATAGCTTATATATCAGAATATCATGTATTTTCTCAAGTTTTTCAAAGTTCTTATAAGAATTCTTAATTTTGACTATATATGTGAGAGAATTTTTTATTAGTTATTACATTAAATTAAAATTAATTAAAAAATTGGACATAGTACATTTTATATGTTTTCTTATATTTTTTTCCTTACTGTGGAATAATACTTTAAACATATTTAACGTGAGTTATTCTTCTATCCAGATAGCAGAACGCCTCTATACTCAGGGTTACATCTCGTACCCCAGAACAGAAACTACGAGTTATTCAGAAAATTACGACCTTATGTAAGTTTTTAATATGTAATTATTAAGTTCTAAGCACTTACTATTGACATAAATCCATTATTTAAATTTGTCAAGAAATACGATCGTAAGATCTTACTTCTTACCAAATTTTAGTTTGGTAAGAAATAAATTAAATAAATTTTATTTATTTCATATAAAAGGGGAACATTACATCAACAACAGAACTCAAACAAGTGGGGTGCGGAAGTACGTGCGTTAATAGCGAATGGTATAAATAAACCGAAGAAAGGACACGACGCTGGCGACCACCCGCCTATAACGCCTATGAAACCAGCTTGTGAGTTATATGCCTAATATTTTATTATTAACAAATATATTTTACTTTCTTTGAGTAAAATAGCAATCTTGGAGTTTTTTGCCTACATTCAGTTGACACTGTAGAATCTAAAGTTGCTCTAATTAAATTCAATTGCAAATCTCAAGTAATTTTGCTGCAATATCATAAAAACAGAAAGTACGGTCGACGTCGTAGTTGCCCTGAAGCTAGCTTCTCTAAACTCTTGTGTAGTCGCTCGGGTAGGGAAACATCAAAAGTAAGAAAAAGTCCTAAACCTAAAACTACGCATAAATCTACAGGTACCTAGGACGACCACGACTCATCGATTGACTATATTCTGACTCTATATATTCTGACTCATCGACTATGCTCACAAATATATAAATCTAAAATTCCACAGCCGAATCAGAACTAGAAGGCGACATGTGGCGCATATATGACTACATAACCCGCCATTTTATAGCAACACTGTCTCGAGACTGTCGGTATTTGTCAACTACTCTCACTTTCTCAGTCGGTTCTGAGACTTTTTACTATACTGGCAATACTTTGGTGGATGCTGGCTATACGGAGATTATGCATTGGCAGGTAATTGCGATGAAATATGCTCTAATTTTTTTTGTAAAACTATCTAATGCTTCTTTTGCAATGTATTCCACACATAGCAGGGTATGCAGAGGAAACCTGGGAACGTAATATTAAGTCACTCCGTTCCCCAATTTCGGCCAAATTCTTGCATGTTAAGTGACCGAACTCAACCATACCATCTCGTTACCAGAGCGAGCGAGTGGGAAATGCACCCACAATTTTAGGTTATTTTTTTATTAAAAATTTACTATTATTTAATATAATTTATTTAAAATTTAAATTTACTTAAAATTTCAGGCATTTGGTAAAGATGAATTTGTGCCAGTTTTAAACGTGGACGATATCCTTCGTGCACACGATCACAGGCTTGTTGAATGCCAGACCTCGCCTCCCGACTACCTCACGGAGTCAGAGGTAAATTGATACTTTTTAGATAACTGATAAAAATTTGAACGTAGCGGGATTTGAACCTGCGTCTCTTGGAAACCTAAGCCTAAGCGGCGCGGGTACAAATCCTAACTTTTTATATTGTCCAAAAATATTTTTTTCTAATTGTGGAATAACACTTTAAATTTGTGAAAATAAATTTTATACATATTAATTGATAACAAATGATATATAAGTATAAGCCAACTTTATTTTACAGGTAATAACACTAATGGAGAAACACGGTATAGGCACGGACGCATCAATACCGGTACACATAAATAATATATGTCAACGTAACTATGTCGGTGTGGGCAGCGGACGGCGTTTAGTGCCCACCGGTTTGGGTGTTGTACTTGTTCATGGATATCAAAAGGTATAAATAATAAACAATATTTTGTTTTTTTTTTACATAGAATAGTGTCTTTAGAATTATTTTTTGTTATTTTCCTATTCTACTAAGATAAAGCGTGGCGCTGAGTTCCGCCACTCCACATGCAATGCCACGAAAATTCAACGGAAAGTGGGGAACAGAGTGACTTAACAATAGGTTCAATTTACCTACCCTGCTTTATGCGGGATACAGCAGGAAGCTAAAAAGGTATATCTGTTTATAACATATTGCCATAATATACAGTCAGTTCTCAAGTTCCGACCGCCACCATTCGCACTTACGACGAACAAAGATCATGATAATTTTTGTAAAAAATGTGTCAAATTTTTTAATAGTTTTCGTCACATATATATCTAATATAATCTTGCACGCTTCTGGTGATTGATTTCGAGCTTCTGCAATCGATTACGTTCGAAGTTGAGGAACCAAACCCCGTCGTAAGTTGAGAACTGACTGTATATTATCTTCTAATCTACCCCCAGATTGATCCAGAACTAGTACTCCCAACAATGCGTTCAGCCGTAGAAGAACAACTAAATCTCATAGCGATAGGCAAAGCAGATTTTCATGCGGTTCTAGCGCACACTACGGAGATATTCAGGAGGAAATTCCAATATTTTGTGAGATCCATTGAAGCTATGGACCAGTTGTTTGAAGTTAGTTTCTCATCTTTGAAAACGAGTGGTAAAGCATTATCGAGATGTGGAAAGTGTAGGCGGTATATGAGATATATTCAGGTATATCTGTTTTTTGTATTTGATTTGATATCTTGAAATATTTGAGAGGCCACTGTGGCGCAGTGGGACAGAGTTTAATCTCCTTTTGTGAATTTATTAAAAGTGACGAAATACGGCGAGTTTGAGTTCTCTCTGCCTACCCAGTACTATGCGGGACAAAATATACAGAAAAAAATAGTTTTAAATTAGAGAAAATCAATATAATGAACAATATTATAATAATTTGTTATCCAACAAAACAAGATGAAATGAATTCAATAATATTTAACACATGTCCATTTGTACATATATTATATTCTAAAGAAGTTGAAACAGATTTTGAGGTTTTTACAGGGACACGCATGTAATATCGACTGGTTGTGGGTTCGATCATCGATCCCTGCCTCGAGGCAATGAGCTATTTATATAAATTTATATTTTCATTTGTTCGCTTTGGTGTCGTGGCAGAGCGCGGCGTTGAGTTCCTCCACTCAACGCGGAATGTCTCCGTAATTCTGCGAAAAATGGGGTACGGAGTTACTTAACACTAGGTTCTTATTGCCCGCCGCGCTGTGTGCGGGATGCAGCGTGACGCTTATTTAATTTTAATATTATATTCGTGCGTAAATATATTTCCAGGCGAAACCAGCTCGTCTTCACTGTTCCCACTGTGACGATACGTATTCGCTACCACAAAATGGCACAGTTCGCATTTATCGTGAATTAAAATGCCCCCTTGATGACTTTGAACTACTATCGTGGTCGTCCGGCAGCAAGGGGAAGAGCTTTCCACTATGCCCTTACTGTTATAATCATCCGCCTTTTAGGTAATTTTATTGAATTACAGTAGAAACTCGATTATCCGGACTATCAGCTGAGATAATTATTTTATACATCCTATTACAATGAAAGTTAAGAACGTAAATGTGTATTAATCGTATGTTGGAAATTGTTAATAATTTATACTAATAAACTGTTGACTTTCGTTGATATGTACTTATTGCTTTTAATAGACATATAGCAGTTTTGTGTTACATATGCACAAAACCAGCTTTTCTTTATACACACGATCATCCGAATTACTAACGACAACAATTAGTCCTGTTAATCGAGTTTCCACTGTATAATGATATTTGTAAAAAATATACTACAGTAAAGTGAACATACCCGATATTCTTCCAGGAACGGGATGAATTGCTTTTTTCGTTTTGCAGTCTAAATTATTGAAAATAGTAATAATGAAAAAGTAAAAAAATGCGCAACGTAGTTTAGAGTAACTTACTACTCTATTTTTATTTTCCATCTCTTGGACAAGAAACCACATAATAATTATAAAACCTTATACTTGTTACCTAATATTGTTGTTTTTATTACATTTTGTATATAAATTGTGTAAAATTAATGTGCAATAAATTATGTTGTATTGTATTTATAGGGACATGAAAAAAGGTTTTGGCTGTAACTCGTGCACGCACCCCACGTGCGCTTACGGAGTCAACTCGACGGGAGTGTCCGGCTGTGTCGAGTGTGATGGGGTCTTAGTGCTCGACCCCTCCGCTCCTAAGTGGAAGCTTGCTTGTAATCGGTATGTTGAGATAAGTAACATGGGCAAAATATATTACACTGATATCATTAACACCTAATAACATAACAACAAATAAATCATCAAGTCTTGATTTTTTTTAGGTTTGTTAAAATTTATAATTTATTATGCGACTTCAAAAAAAGATATTCTCCTTAACTTCGCTTTACAGATGCGACGTAATAATCAACATATTCGAAGACGCTTCCCGAGTGGCAGTAAACGACGCCTCCTGCGCTTGCGGCGCTCAGCTCGTCAGCGTTGAGTACCGCGCGGAGCGCACGCGGCTGCCGGCGGCGCTCACGGAGATGACCGCCTGTCTGTACTGTGAGCCGGCGTTTAGCGCCCTAGTAGAGAAACACAGAGCTGTGGTGTCGAGGGGCGCGTCGAGGGGGAGGGGGGCGAGGACCAGAGCTAAGCACCGCGCAAAACAACCGAAAGATAAAATGGCGCAGTTAGCGGCTTATTTTGTCTAATGTTTTTAAAATTGAAAACGATATATATATATAACTCTATATACTATCTAACTTTCAACTCTATATACTATATATATAGTATATAGTACCCTCGTAGTTTGTACGTGTAAGTGTTGAATAAGAAACACTATTATAGCGTATCTGATGAATAATGTGCGTTTACAAATCGAATAAACAAAGCAGTTTGTTATTACTTTTTTGTGTAAGATTGTGTGTTACTAAGTATATAGTTGTGTAAAAACTATATTTATTTCTTTTGTACTGTATTTATGAACGTAATAAATGTCTTCTACTTCATTTTCTTTTATTTTTTGACTTATTTAAGAAATGATATTTTTCCATAAATATAGTCATCGAAAATAAAAATAATAAATGTAATGTTTAAGAGGGTGTAAGAGGTGTTTAAATTAAACAGAACAATTATTTAAGTCTTCATTTTATTGTGAAGTTTGTCACCTAATATGATATATAGGTACAATACGTTATAAGCTTACAATGTATTACTGTATATGTATCATAATATACATACTTCAATTTATACCGAAAACAGTTTTTATTTGAAAACCTAAACGGTCGAATCTGGTGTCACTGATAATGCATAACTTTACAATATATTTTATTATCTGTGCGACGAAAAAGCGCTTAAAATAAAAAAAAATGACATTGACATTTTATTAAAATATGCTTGATTTATGGCTAACTGCTTTCAAAAACGCCAATTTTCATTAAAATCATACCAACACATTTTGACTGTTCGTTTTAGTTAAACAGTAATTGACGTTTCCAAGCGCAGCTGTAAATATAGATAAATAAAAAAAAAAACATTCGGAAATTTAAAGCAGTTTGCTATCATTTTAATCATATATCACAGACAAGCCAATATGAAATGTTTCAGCAATCGAATTATTTTATTACATAGTCAAATATGTACAAAATATAGAGACATTTTATTAAACAGTTTTAGGCAGCTTTTAATTTAAATATACATATTATATTAGGGCGGAAACAAAGGTTTTATAAGTAATAATAAATAGGATTTTTAGATATTTTCAAGATTTTTATTACTTTTCAACTGTGTTATGCAAAAGCATGTTTCACAATATCAATATTTTAAATTTAATTTACATAGACTCTTATGTATTTCAATCTCATATTAAATAATCATAGTATAATCGTTTTCGTATCAGCAAAGAAAAATAGGTAATTTTAACACTTTGTATAACACAGTCAAATTAATCCAGAAGCTTAATAAATATTTAGTATAGTAATATTTATTGAAAATAACACAATTTCAGCACATGCATGCATTTAAAACGTTGTTAGCAGTAACTTTAGAAATATTATGAGTATAAAAATAGCATTTGAAAATTAAGAAAATGTTACAAATTCCATTTTTTAACCAACCAAAACAGTAGTAAATTATAAAAAAACTTATTTATAGCGCAATTTGGCGGGAACCGAACGATTAATAATGACATGAAATGATTTGTTTGTAAAAATAAAAAAAAAATGAAGACTATCAATTGAATTAAAATAATTCTTTTCATACATATAACCGGCTTCAATTTGGTCACTTGGAGAATACATGTATGATAAAACTATTTTTTATCTACGTGCATTTTATAAAAAATATTTTTTACCTGTGATAATGCGAGTACTTCGATAGTATGAAAAATAAGTTAATTATTTATTTTTATATTTGTATATACTAAACTGTATGATATGCGTCATGTTTAATTATAAAGAAATAGTTGAAGCAGGCACAACAATCGTACGAAATTATTTATTTTTAACTGCCATTTTGAGTTTAGATAATTGGATCTAAAATATTATTCTACGACCAAAATTAATTTAGTGAATTAGTTGCTGTTATAATCCACAAAAACACATTTTACATAAATACCCTGTCTTTTAAAAACAAATGTTCTACTTGTAAAGTGTTAACATAAATATATAAATTTATTTATAATAATTATAAGAAAAATATAAAAGGGTGACGTACGGCAAAACTAATTCACTAAATTA
>JBAIZZ010000225.1:28951-123373 GCA_037355905.1 Heliconius aoede
AATAAATTTCTTTGATTTTAACTTATAAGAAAATATTCGTACATTTGTCGAAACAAAAAATAAAATTGTGACAAATCGATTTGGTTTTCACAAATTAAGTTTTTTTACAAGCGGACATTTTTACAGCATTTTCCAATTTTAAAATTTATTTTGCGTTGTTTAAGAAAATAAACTTATTTCACTATCTGTATCTTTTAAAATATAAAAAGGTCGATGCAAACCTTTACAATATTGTGTATTCAGTATACGATGTTCGTTTGATATTGCCGTTACTGGCGGAATATTTAGCGGGGTGGTCCCGGGTCTTAGGATTTTGGGTCAAAGGGTTGCCACGTGTCAGATGAGATATGCGTTAGAAGTTTTAACGTTAAGTTAAAAAATCTTATTATGCTACACTTTTATATATACAGCTATTTAGATATGTAACTTCACGCTCTCCCAGTTTTTGCGTGGTAGGTAGAGAAAACCTGGAAACCTAAATTCTGAACGTATTGCGTGTTGAGTGACGAACACCGCATTTCTCCTCGTTACTAGAGAGCGGAAATAAAAATAATAAATAACATTTTTTTTAACTGAGAACCGAACTCCAAACCTGTCATATTTGCAATCAAACTTTATGTCCCTGCACCTGGCCTCAAACAACAATATTATAGAGCTAATTTATTATTATTAATCAATAGTAATTATAGCAGACTTTACATTATATTAAATAAGCGTTATGCGGCATTGTCTTGCATATCATATGAAGTACAATGACACGCCACGCCTATTCTTCGACTATATTTATCGTGTCTTCTTTTACATTTTTAATTATCATTTATGTATAGGCATATATTACATTATGTAATAGTTACATATCTGGAACTAAAAATACGCTACCACAATTTTATAAAATACCAAAAGATGATAATAATATAGGTTGTGAGTTCGATTCCCATTTGAGGGTAAAATTATTTTCATTTCCTCTTTCTGGTAGCAATACTAAGTCAGTGTTAAGTTTCAGTGAAGCTCTGTGTGTCACGTTGGCCTGTATATATATATATATATATATATATATATATATATATATATATATATATATATTTAAGCTTTAAATACATCTTTATGACAATTCCGGTTGTGAAGAATACTCGTATATAGTACATACTGAACAATTGTAAAAAAATTGTAAAAAAATATATTCCATTATATCTATTATATCTAGAGATACGCTGATAGGGTTTTAGCTTTGAACAGATATGTCGGCACTTCTTATGATGCTTATAATGACAGTTTATAATGTTTGAACTAGCTCTACAATTAAAGTTCTTCACATAAACCGAAAAAAAGTAAACTAAAAATGACTCACAATCCACTTATACATTGAAAGTTCCTATAAAAGTACAAAATACATAGGATATAAGTAAAATAATAATATATATTAAAAATAAATTTCAACATCATACAGTATCATATGTAAGTATATTTATATCTCTCTCCGTGTAAAGGTATATCGAGTTACCTTGGTAACGCATCTAGGATAGCAGGTCGGAGCCTTCACCCCTTTCCCGGGCGCGATGCACCGATAGCTACCGTTTAAAATTTAAGACAATCGGTTAAAATGCTGCATTATATAAATTGTAGTCTTAATTACTTTGTAATGTATTTTTTTTTAAACATTTATACCTATTTTTTTAACAAATTGTATTTAACTAATATGTCTGAAAAGTTTCAGAATAGAATTACAATACAAAATATAGAAATATTAAGGCTTAGTAAACTAGATAAATTATAAGGAATATGTATTTTATTATAATAATACTTATAATTCCTTATTTTATCTGATTTTGCCTGTAAAATTAAATATATGTTTTTAGTCGGCTGTATGAACTCAAAAAATTAGACTACGTTTCTTTTTAAATATGCCAGCACATATATAATTGTATTGTTGTTTCATTTTCATTACTCTCTATATGAAAATTGACATTAAAAAATAAACAAATTTGTTTTTTTTTTCAACGTCACGCTGTATCCAACAGAGGGCAGAGGCAACTTGCGTTAACGCCATTCCGTTTCCCATTGAAGGCACTGGAGGCATTGCGTGTTGTGTGGCGGAACTTAACGCAGCGCTTTGCATCGAAACAGAATATATTATAGCATAAAAAATACATCCTAACTGTCTTTATAATGTAAGCTATCAAGAAGCGATGTTATACTGCAAATGTAGGGCAAAGCCAGTTATCAAATCGATAGTGTTATCATTACACGTCCTGACGTGTTATGGGTTTTATTGTTGCGACAAGTGTTGTAGAAGTTGCAATCGTTTTTGTTGTTATTTTAAAATCTTAAGTATTGACTTAGGTACTGAGAAAGCAAAAATAACCTTTTCTCGTGCCTTTGTCTGAACTTTACTTTGTCATAAATTCAAAAAATCTGCTCAATAATTAATATTTACAATGGTAGGAATTTTGTTGAATATTGCATAAAAAATCACGTTTCTTCTTTAAACCATTGCGGGGTAGACAGAGAGAACCTGGAATTAAGGCATTTCGTTCTCCATTTTCCTCTCGAACTCTGAACGTTACAACTTGAGTGGGGAAACGTTACAAACTGTTACTACGTTATATACTAGAGGTATTATATATTTTAATTAATAGCGTATATGTGAGGTAATATATTTTATATGTAACTAATGACATTTTTTTAAACTCCCACTGTCCCCCGCACAAAGTATAGGAGGCCAAGGGAACTTGGGAACCTAGTATAAAGAGTTTTCGAGGCAATTGGTGTTGAGTGGCGGAACTCAAAGCTGGGGTTTGCCTTACTTTTAATATTAATATTATCAAAAGTTTTTTTAGGTAGTATTGATATTAAAATGGAAAAATATATTCAATTCAGAAGCGCAAACGTATGTCATACCGTAGCATCGTGTATTATATAAATACAGATTGCCATCAAACTATGAAGTTCGCCAACTGCAACCGTATCGGTCATAGAATATCTATTTGTGGCATCTCGTGGCCGTCAGCGTCATGCCAAAAACATTTATTGATTTTGTTTTTGGCAATTCGATGAATAATCCATTAGTTTAAATGTTCAGAAAATCAAATATGGTTTTGGGTTTACTTCGTAATCAACTGGTTGAATCAGTTATGGGGTACCGTAGCTTTTAAGGAAATAAGATCACTTCTGTCTGTCTATCAAGAGCGTTTACCTCAGGAACGCTCGGAGAAATCGAGTAAAAATTCAAATCATGTACTCAAATGTACGGGCTGTTGATGTCCTGGAAAAATAGTATTTCTTTATTTGCTGAAAACAAAGATTAGAATAAAATATTTGTAAACTCCAACTTTTGTAATGAACCCTCGGTGGCCGAGTTCCATTCGCGCTTATCCTTTTTTTAGCGTCAAGCTGTATCCCACACACAGCAGGGTATGCAGAGGAAACCTAGCTAGCTCTGCAGGTATAGCGTGTTGAGTGCGGAGCTCAACGTCGGTTTTTGTCGGTCGGCATTTACACCAAAATGGAGAAAATGGTAATATTAAAACTGCATTTTCTCAAGTGGGAATCGAACCCACCAACACAACCTGCCGTTTACAGTCACACTTTGAGCCCCAGCGCCAAGCTCTCATCGCATCTGCTAGTCCCAATTTTGCTGTATCCATTGTTTATTGACCTTTAATTTATGTTGTATTTATCGTGACTCGATTGTCTTTGGTTACACGTGTAACAGATTTCATAACTTTTAATAGAGCTTTTAACTAAAAAGTATTACAATGTCTGTTACCGTGAATATGATTCACTTTGGCTATATTTATTTAATGTACAAATAAACGTCAATTTTAATTTTCTCTAATATTTTTTATAATAATACGAGAATTTAATGGAATGAAGTTTAAATGAAACTTTGTATTATATTTTGTTACATACACGTACATACATGTAGCCCACTCCCGGATATATCTATAATATAATCAGATGCGTAGGTACTCTTTTCTCCGCATAGCGGGGGAAACAAAGGGAGTGTTAAGAGTTAAGTACACTCTGTCTCCAACGTCCTCTATCTTCTAGATGTTGCGTCTTTCTATTTTTTTAACAATTAACTTTCACCATCGTTCAAAATATTCCTTACATTCTACTAATACCCAAACCTCCTTTACTAATAATAAAAAAAAAAAAACAAAAATTTTTGAAATTACATAACATTACAAAATTGATTTGATACGAAAAGTCAACAAGAGCGCCGTCACATGTACAACAAAATAAAATGTTACTTCAGCAAAATGAGAAGAGTTTTATTTCTCGGGCGTATTTAAACTTTTGAATATAATTGTAGTGGTAACGATTTGTGCAGCGTCTAAACTGGGGCAAGCCTCGGATTCTAGCCATTGTGTCGTTTCATAAATATCTATAAGAATAATACATACAAGTATTTTACGCCTCTTTCTTAGTGAAAAGCCTCTAACAAAGTATTCTGGACAAAGAAAATGTTACCGCATTTATTACTATCACTGTTGTTTAAACGGAACAGAGTGTCTTAACACCGAGGTTCCCTCTGCCTACACTGCCGTGTGCGGGATACAGCGTGAAGCTGAAGAAAAAAAACATTAAATGTTACAATACATGTTAACGGCAATGAGGTAAACCTGAAGCCATATCTCTACTAATACGAGGAGATTATCTATCTCGACGGGAGATGGCGCAAAAATCAGATTAATGCGACAGGGAGTAACGCGTGGGTAGTGGATTTAAAAATGAACACAGGGGAAAAGTGTTCCATAGAATGTAATGAAAAATAAATTAACTCTATTTATTATTTCAATATCAATTTATATTTTTTCATTAGCTTAGTTTTTTTTTATATATAACAGACGTTTTAAGAATCAAATTATCAAGAATAATTCAAAAGAATAAAATTTAACATAGAACTTAATATCTCATTTTCTGATCTCCATTTGACAGCCATTTTAAGTTATTTACATTTTACTAAATGTCTATCATGGAGGAAACAAACGAAAATCGTTCTCAATTCAAATATTAAATTAAACTATATATTAGTTTCAATAAATCCTACAAAGTAGTATTTATAATTAGTCTTAATAGGTATAATAATTAATTCGAAACGTAATTAAATCTATTGGACCGTGATATTTGGTTAAATATAGATTTCAAAGTCACAATAGTTATATATATTTATCAAAAATATGTCAATGCTAGAAGCATACGATACAGGGTTTGTGATGAAACACTCAGTTTCTTTGTTTGTATATGTAAATATTGATCGTTCCGCCACTCAACATACAGTGCCTCCGGCGGGAAATGAGGAATGAAAGTGTCTTAATGGGAACGGAGTGTCTTAACATTGGGTACCAAATTCGCTCTGCCTACATAATCTACATTTCGTTCTAGTATATAATTTTAAAAACTTACTTGCATAAATTTTTCTTATTCAATCAAACATGTAAAAAATTCGATTAGAACCTGCAGTCACTGTTTAATCTATTGGATAAGGAAGACACATATATATCTTATTTTTTACATTATTCAGAATATAGGTAAACATTTTACAAATATATTTCGGGGCTAAGTCGCGGGAAGTTAAGTGGTCACCGACATCTGCATTGCCAGGAGCACTGCTGTGTGCCCCACATTAAAAGTTTTGAACAAACGTTATATAAATAACGCTATTACTTTACCGAAATAGTATTAATGTGTCAACTTTAACTTATTTGTTGTTTTATTCGACATTTGTTGTTGTTATGAATTTGTATTTAAGTATAGATATTTATTTAATCTATTTTAACACCACTATCTACACTCGAGAGAATTTTTGGAAACGAAATCAATATTAGTCGGTGAATTTCTTAAATTTGAATATAAGTATAATATAACGGCAATAACGTTCATCCAGAAGTGAACATTTAGTTAGATACAGGTTGTAAAATAGATAAATAAAAAATAATAATAATAATAAAATATTATTTGACTATTTCATGTATTGACGTTCCGAGCGTCGCAACAGTCATCTCGTATATACATGTATGGTGTCAGGTACTACGGTGCTAATATATATGATGTAAACAAAAACTCGTAGCGAATATATAATTATAATAAAGTAATTCGACACGATTTTTTAGTTTTACACTAAAAGAAGAAGTCCACAAACCGCGTAGAGCTTAGCTCACCAAGTCAAACAGAAAAGTAATAACTCAGCGCGAATGACAGGCAGAAAGCGCTAGAACTATAAATCGTCTCGTGGCAATGGATGCGGAAAATACAGTGAAATATTTTATAAAATCATTAGTGCATCGACGCGGGTCGTCGCCCCCTGGCCTACTTGCAGATAACTAGACCGATCGGAAGTGCTGGGCTCACGGCAAATACGAGTTTATCCTCCGAAATTGAAGCATTAGCCCGACTTAACGGGAAGGTGTTCAAACCTTTAAATAGAAATAAACATGGGCACCCGAAGTTAGTCGTGCCTGTCTGTTTTACGGTTTACTTATAAAAGAAAAAAAAAGTAATCAAATGTTATATCTATATGTGTGCATGTATTAAATTATATGTTTTATCTACAATTACAAATTAAGTAGATACAATATCTACATATATAACGTGATAGAGTGCTCCTTAGTGCAGTTGCACTGCTATAGCAGGGAAAATAAATTAATTTCATACCCTGGTACTAGCAAGATAATTTGGGGTAGAGAGTAGAGAACCGACGGATACATACAGAACGAAAAAAATTGTATTTCAGGGGGTGATATTCAAAGCAGCATCTTTATTACATAAACTTAGAAGATAAAAATATTTTAAATTTAATGAAAATCAATCCCATAACCATTCTGTTCAGTTAGATAAATTAATAAATCCTTGATGGGGTTTTTTCGATTTCAGAAAAATGAAATACAGCACAAGAATAAACTAAGTGTTGGGTCTGGTCGTCGCCATATTTTCCGTTACTTTGTATTGAATGTTTAAATGGTCGATTTTAATTAATACATTATATCGATATTAAAAGAAGCTGAGCGGTGTAAGATATGGAAGAGTAAACACGTGTAAGCTCTACATCGTGGGTCTCATTATAACAACTTTAGACGGGGTGAGACTATCATAAAGTATTTTCAATATATATGTATGTACACTTATTTTTCCCTATATATGTACACTTTTCACATTTCCTATATGAGACTTATACATTATAGTATATTCAGATTACGAAAAATGGTAAAAGGGAGGGAGGCCAAAAAAAAAGCTAAGCGTTTCCTCAGAATAAAAAAAAACAAACGTAACTCGTTTACTCCAGGTGAGACACATGGAAATCTGAAAGGTCATCCAAAATACCTAATAATTTTTTCATAATATTTGTATAAATCTTCATTTTATTTTCGATAAACTACTTTAATTTCGATTTTAATAAATGTTAAGAACTTGAAATAAATTTAGTTAATAAATTGTAAAAAATAAATTAGTAAAAGTTTATGTAACGAATTTATTTATATTATAAATATTAGTTTTTCTTTATGCAATCGTCGATAAAAAGAAAGGAAGTGAAGATAATTAATCTGATAAATGAGACCAACCCGCCGCCAATTCGTTTACCACCACTACACTACGACAGCCTAGTAAGAAAATTCGTTATAATTTAACCTAACGACGACTAACGGAAGTGTCATACCGGAAAACCGTTAAAGCCACTCGCAAACAAGATAAGTGAGCCTGCAGCATTCGGGTTGAACGAACTGATGCATCCGTGGCGTTACGCGCAATGCGGCGACCTCATTGGCCGTTATCAAAGTTTTTGATATGGATATTCTAATATTTTTTCCTATTTTCTGACATTTTTTGTTATTTTTCAAAATTTCCGTTATTTTTTTTACATTTATTATGTCACGAACTACGAACTTATGTTGTGATATAAATACAGAACACCTGTAAGAATTCGTTTAATTTTGCTTACTTTATTTTCTCTTTTGTAGGAACAGCGAAAAGTACATTTGAACTTTTTTGGGTGTTATTTCACACTTAGAAATGAAAAATACTTTTTTTTAGAACTCGTACAAAAATTCACTTTGGCAGAATTTGAACCCGTGGAAGAATTTTCTCTCTTGCCAAATAATAATTCCAACATAATATAAATAGGAAAATTCGTTTTTATTTTAGAAAAAAATCTGTCTGTTGTCGGCTTAGCGCCATGAACGATTGGAGCGAATGGATTGTAAAATATAGCAGATATTTATGTATTATCTATATGTATACGTAAGAAAAGGATTTAAAGTAGCCATTTTTTTATTTCAAAATTAGCAAAATAACATATTTAATTATTTTATTTATATCTTGGACAACAACTATGTTATCTATTTTTTTTGGGGTTGTCTAAAAAACAAATATGCGTATTTCTTGTCTACTCCACTTTAGTAGGTCACTCAAAAACAATTTGGTTTCTCTGTTTATTAAAATATAAGGGCAGTATTATATTATTTTATTTTCAACACGAAACAATTCAATAGCGTTTCGAACAATGATAGATGTTTATCAGTGTCATTTGTCAACTACCGCCAGTTTCCACGCTGTTTCACATTCCACCCTGGATTCTCGTTAAATGCTTTTGACCTGGGAAGACCCTACGTATCCAGTGTCAGTTTCTATTGTAAAAAAAGCAAAAAAAGTTGTGCGTTTGATTCCAAAATGGGGGAATGAAATCGCTTGCTCTTATAACGAAGCAAAGCGCTGCGTTGAGTTTCGCCACGATATATTTTACATCGATATTATCGCTATTATCATTCGTTTGTTTAAATTTTCATAATATTTTGAGTCGAGAACAGTGCGCCTAAATGAAATGAAAACCCCATTTCTTATCATATTTAGGTCGATTGTGTTCTGTTTATTGTTGCTTTGCATAATTTAAACTTTCTGCAGTTTAGGCTGTTTTGCTGTTACATCACTGAGTGAATATAACTTCCGGAGTTGGCTGAAGGAAATAACGAGACTTAGAATATAGAATTATAATAACCTTACTTATCTTCAATATAGCAAAATAAGCAGGATAATTAATATATTTATTTTTTATATTTAAATATAATCCAATATTTTTAATAGGCATTTTTTTAAAAGCCTTAACAATCTCTAAGAAACAATAATAAATCGTACGATATTTATATATTTTAAATTTCTATTTCCTTTAATAGCCAAATAAAGAGAAAGTGCAAACTAAAAAATATCTGGAGAGGATCTGGAGGATTCTGAATATCAATATATCCAAAATATTTTGAAATAATCGCACTATAGTATTACGTGGATGTAGTACGTCACAGAACTTAACTATTATATTTCACCTGTATACTGGGGAAAATTGCATTCACAGTTAATATTATTAACTTGTTTTAACCAGATTTACTTAAAAGCTTTGGACGCGCCAGCTTTTTGTGTTATACGTACATGTGTAGGCATATATCTTTTTTTCATCAAACCATGAAGTTTTTCGATAGTTTTAATCTTTTTAAATCGGAAATGGATACAGTGCCACTAAAAGTAAAATCAAATAAGTAAGTAAAAATACAGTCTCACTATTATAATATTAAAATAACAGTTTTTACTTTTATATAATGTTTTTCTCCTTTATATAATTTACTTAATTGTAAATATATGTCTCGCTTGTGAACAGAGATTTTATTTAAAACACAAAGAATATTCATATAGTTGAGAATCTGGGAAACTAGTGCTACGACACGTTCAAATTTAGACACTTCTGTTCTCCACTTAAAGAATTCATCGAATTCTGAAAGCATTGCGTGTTGAGTAGCGGAACTCAATGCCAAGATTTTTCTCATCAGCAAGGCGAGGAATTGTTAAATTGTCAAATATTTCATTTCCTCAAATAGGAATCGAACTTACTAACTTGTTGCACTTACAGTCCGTTTATGCTTCTGCGCCGCGACTCACTTCATTAATTATAATTAGATTAAAGTGCATAGAGTCGTATTATACAATATTTTACTGAGTCTGATAAGGCAAAGCGCGGCTTGCATTCTATCACCTGACATATTCATTTATATCAAACAAAATATTCTGAAATCTGAAGCAAAAAAAAAATATTTAAAAGATGCAGTGCTAGCTTTGTATCGTCACATGCAGTCTTAGGAAACAAACATCCACTTACCCATTACATCAGAGCAGTCACAGAAACGTCACTGTATCCATTTATCTGTGACAAGATTACGCACTTCTTCACGCCTCGGTGGATGCGTTCTTATGCAATAATCAATGTACTTTAAGAAAATTGTAGAATTGTACATGTTTTAAATGTAAAATATTTTCTCTTTATACTTATTTAAACTGTAATATATACTTGACATATTGTAAGAAAGTCAATATATGTATAAAATACTTAATTTACTGGATAAATGATAAACAAAGAACATTATATACTGCGCGGTGCAGAAAGGCTGAGCTTTTGGTAGGTAATATGAAAGGAATTTGCAAAATTCTTGAAAGAACAGAAATAAATTAATTTTACTGTTTTATATTCACGAAAACGTTAGTTCGAATCTTTTGTGAATTTTTAAGTTATACAAAAAAATTATCAGCTTGACGCTGTATCCCGCATAGAGCAGGATAGGCAGAGGGAACCTAGTGTTAATACAATCCGTTTCCTACTTTCCGCCGATGCATTGCTTGTTGAGTGGCGGAACTCGTTAGGCTTTTGCGTTGCATCACGGAGAAATGAAAATATTCGAGAGAGAAAGTAGTGTTATTTTGTCAAATCACACTAAAGTTTTATAGTAAAACAATACCTACCCTGCTGTGTGCGGGATACAGCGTGAAGCTGATTCAATTTTTTTTTCTAAGTATAACAGAATACAAAGTAGGCTAAAACAGATGTATCTAAGTTTATGTTGGCTTGCATCTTTTTTTCTGTAATTCCGTAAAAGCCGCGTCGCTGCTCTTCAAAGGGTATCACACAAACTTTGTGCACAGAACATTTTATGTCTTTTAAAAACCTTTGCCTTGCCCTGGTGAGGTCTAGCTATAGTTATATATGAAGTAGCGTTGCATAAGATGAATATATTTATATTTAGAGTGTTCAAAGATATTTATAAACTTAAATTAAATAATAAGTTATAACGGCTTGAAAGTCGTGACGCTGAATCGAGTAATTGTTGTCATAGAGATGAAGTAAAAATATTTTGTGGAAATAGCCAATAAAGGGATTTTATTAATGTGATGAAAAAGAATTCAAGAATTACACAAATAAAGTATTTTAAGAAAGTCATATTTTAAACACATAAGTTTATCTTTTAAAACAGATTGATTATTTCCGTATGATTCAAGAGACTAAAATAAATAATTAAGCTCCAGAATTCGGCAGAAAGTGGGGAACGGAGTGTCTTAACACTTGGATCCCTCTGCCTACCAAGATGCACAGAGGTAACAATGGTTATCAGAAATAAATCGAAATGGGCGGAAAACACTAAAACTATGTATGTAAAAATCTCTGAATTTGACTATACTAATTAATTTATGTCATATTTATTATATAAAATATATAATAAATATGACAACAACTACAAATTGCCATTGAACTTGAAACTTGTGAAGCGAGGTCGAATTTTAAGGCTTTCACCGTTACATAAGCGTTGAAGGTATTATAGATATCGAAATAATTTCGTCGCTATTCAACCGGCATCAGTCATGAATGCCGCTATATTTAGTATAAATTGAATGTAATATGCGCTATACATTGCATGAATAATGTATTTTGGTCAATAAGACCGCTTACACCGTTTTACTTGAAGTTTGTTAGTTATTTGTATTATTTAATCATTGATGTAGAAATTGGGTAAAATTAGGAATTTTTGTATCATTTACCAATTTATGAAGGTTATTTACGTGGATTTCCTATAAAATTGAATCCTCTCTACTGTGTCTTATCCATTAAGACGTAATTAATGGAATTATAAAAGACATACTTATCTATTGAAATAATTCTGGAGTAGTTCATTAATTATTGACGTTAATTCCTTCTTTTTTAAATCCTTTTTGTATATATTTCTTTAAATTTTTGTTTCTTTTATATTTTGAACCAGACAAATTTAATCTTTACATTCAATAAAAACTAATTTAAAGTAGCGTTGAAATAATTTTTATACTCACTATCATATTCAACTGAAGAATAAAATAAAATATTTATATTTTCTTACTAAAGTAAGGAAACATAATTTTTTTCACTAATTTTACAATACAAAGTTGAACACTAAAAAATACATTTTACTTGTAAAAAGGGGGAAAGTACTTCAAAGGTGTTTGCTCTGCAGGCCCTGGAGCGCTGCACGCATAATGCAACCTCTTGTAGCGATTCCTGACTCCCTTTGAAGTTATATGGAAAGAGGCCAGGTGTGTAAGCGAATATTGTGCTTGGAAAATACACTAAGACTTGTTCCTTGTTGACACTTTCAAGAAATAAAAGTTTGAATGAAGATTGAAATTAATTTTAAATAATATTGATGGTGCATATAAAAATATAAATAGTAAAATATCATATATTGTTAGAAAATCGGAAGTGATTAAAGTTTTTCTACCTAAGAGGTTCTACCTAATTGTGATAAGTGCACTTATGTATCATCTAATAAAAATAGTTCGTGAGGGCCGTAAGTGTCTTAATACTCGTATATTGTTATTAGATAACGTATGAATTTAAAATAATTATAATTAATATGGTACAGAAAATATCAAGATTGAAAGAAATATATACAACATAGTGATTTTCCCAATCACTAAGTTGTATATATTTTTTTAATGGTCTCCATTCTTGAAAGTTGGAAATGATGTTCACAGATTTCAACGAAATCTGAGATTCAGGAATTCTCCAGAGATCCGTCTTTATTGCTACTTTAACAAGACCTCCTCGAGGATTTGAGTGTACATCTTCCTTATGCATTATTCAGTTAGTCCATTTCTTTATCGCGTACAGTCTATTACATTATTTTTTTTAAATATTTCTTTGATATAATAATAAATCAGCTACATGCACACAGGAGGATATGCAGAGGGAAACTAGTGTTATACCACTCCGTTCCCCATATTTCGCCGATTTTTTGAGGCATTTGATATAATATATTTATTTTATGTAATAATAAATGATTATTGACAAATGTAGAAGAAGCCCGATTTTATTAGGAAAAAATATAATATATATTATCTCTTACATGTTAAGTCATTCTATCTTTGTGTTTTCGTAAAAAAAATGAAAAATAAATTATAACTATTAATGCTTCTCAATGTTCACATATAGAAATAGCGTATTGGCTTAGGGAACAAATATTTTTCCGTGTGCGTAGCTGATAAATACCTTAATCAATTACTGCACTAATAAATGTTGTCGTAGCACAGCGCTGCAGGAGCTGGCTGTCCATGTGGATTCGATACCTATTCAATTAAGTTCATTCCTGAATTGAATTGCGAGAATCAACACGCATTGTGTCCAAAATGGGTGAAAGTGGGTGACTCACAGCTATGTATAGTTTCTCATAAGAGTCGGGGGAACGAACATATTTCTCACAAAATAATCTAACACTAAAACGAAGCTGCAATTATCAGCTGGCAGTCAGTCAGATTCAAGCAATAACAAAAAAAATTCTCAAAAAAACTCAAATGTTTATATATCACTATTACATTGCGTTTATACTAAACTAGTAAATCTGACGAATCAAAAGTGCTTAATAAAGTTTATTTGAATAAAGAATATAATTTAAATTTCGAATTTTGTATTTAATTTGATAAAAAAAAATATTACTTTTGGCTTTTCCAAACATTACAACGTTAAAATGACTTTTTAGCTTTGAGGCCATTTGCAGTGATCTGGGTCAAACTTACGGCCAAAACTACCCAACAATACAAATCATAACTTAATCTAATTTCAAACATTTGTTTGTAGTAAGTTTTGTGAAGTAAGAAACGAATTTGTGGCGAACCTGTCGTAGACTGCTTGGCCCGACGCCCAACGCCAGCAATTACTGGTAAGAGTTATATGCTACATTATACATAGGGACCTTCAATATGCCTTTAAAATCAATTAAGACTGTACTTTATATAAGCATTTTTCAAGTGTAAAATATTTATGAAACTATGTGATTGACCCTCATTGAATTAATACTGACATGTATCTGCATATTAATACTTCATAGCTCTAGATTAATATGATGCATCGTCTAACTGCATTCTCGAGTATTGTGGGTTCAATTCCCACACGGGATAATTTAATTAATAATTTTAGTTTCCTTATTGTCGAAACAATATATACGAGTACTGCGTTGTTGAGATTCGTTACTCAATATGTAGTGTCTGAACCATAGAAAAATTCTTATACCTTAGAAGAAAATAGTGAAATGAGTATCTTAACCACGTTCTCTCTGCCTAACATATTAACAATTTGATAAATCGTGAAGATTATAAAGTTTAATAAGAGAAAACGCACGTTGAATAGTTTTTCTTGTATATATTCTGTGCTTTTTTTTCTAACCTTACGAAAAAACGACCCTGACTGATTATTTATGAATAAACATTTAATTATGAATTTATTTATAATTGTTAAAGAGAAGCTTAATAGAGAAATACTCAATGTTGTACTGGGTCTAACTACACTACAAAACGTATACATATTATATCTAATCTCTAAAATATGTTAAAATTTCAACCTCCACGCCAAAGGTCAAAGGCCAATCATAAACTATAAGCATAAAGTATAGAATGGCTTATTATTATTATTATTATCACTGTCCTACAAAAGATGATGAAATAACAAGATGGAAATTACAATTTCAGTGGATGTGATTCACGGAAATTAAGTAGCGTAGTTTACTTTATACGAGCGCCAATCGAGAGGGATATTAAATCAGCATTTTATGCGCCATCTGTCGTCAATACGGGGGAATTAGCTTCCATTGAGTATTCCTTGATGACGTCACGTCGTCCCGCGCTTTTCAGCCGGAACTGGGGAAAAACAAGTATGTACATGATGTTTTTATGGGAAGCAAATGAGCCTTAATTGGGCTAAATAAATGATAATCGTGTCCCACGTTGGGCGTCAATATTTCAAAATTAATATTGAAATAAAAAATATATCTAGCTCTTATAAAGATAATATAAAAAATATAAAGATAATAATTTATTTTTTTCCTTAGAAACTTTCAACCTATTTCGGCTGTGCGTACGTTATCTCAGTCAGTAGGAACATCTCCTTTTATATATATATATATAAATGATTTAATTATATAAACTATTTTTAATTACAAATTAATAAATTCTATGCTTTGACCCATTTTCAAGCGAGCCTCTATTATATCAGACGCTGTGCTCTGTCTATTTTAAGACTTCAATTTGATAAATAAGCGAGATACTCTGTTAACGAATATGTCTGATTATAAAAGAGCCAATCGCGTCAGAAGGTCAAAGGTTGTAGTTAAAAGGAATGTGGCCCGCGATGTCGCTTGTCATACGACGAATTACTGCAGGAGTTCACATAATCAAGGACGTTTAGGCTTTGTATCCACTTGTATACATTTTTACTGGTTAAAAGTCGGTATAATTGATGGCTGATTTATTATTTTTAAGTATTTTTTTAGGTTCACGCGGCATCCCGCATAGCACGATAGACGGAGGGAATCTAGCGTGTTTGGTGGCAGGATTCATCGCTGCGCTTTGTCTTGTTGTCAGAACAAGGCACAGGCATTCCAATTCTAATGCAGTGAGTAAGTACGCATATTAATAATGTGTTATACCGCCGTAACAATTTTTTTATTTTGGATTCTAAATTGAATTGACAATTGCTGCTTAACTGGGTTGTTCGATATATATCGTCGTAGACAAGAATATTACATTTGAGTCACTCGCTGTTAAGAAATGTTGCTATTAAGCTCTATAAATATACCATTGCGTAACCACGTCGAAGCTTTACTAGCTCGTATAGAGTAAAAGACTTTACAGTTCTTAATAATTGGATGAATAAAAAATAAAAAAATATCATAGCCTATGCCAAGTACGAAGAGTTGCCATTCACAAGTTAGCGGATTTGGCAGCTCTCCCAGACTACATGTCGACAAGTGCCTGCTTTCATCATTTGGCAGGGATAGGCCTAAAAAATAAAAAAATCTGAACTTATATTATTTTAATGACTTCACTGGTCTTTGTCTTAGAGAAATTGTATTAATATTTAAATTATTTTTCTATATAATTGATGTTATTGATTACATTTATACATTCAATGTTTTCCATGTAGTTTTATAGAAAAAATTACACAGTTGTGTAATTGTAAATTTCATGGTATTTTAAAATCAAGCATTTAAAGAAATAAAAGATAGAGAAGAGAAGAAAGATATTACGATATGGTACATCTGTACATGGAATGTGTATCTATATTCAATTTATAAAACTTGGTACTGTACAGTCAGGTGCTGAAATGCATAACTGCCCCACAGCCTCTATTGAAATATTTCTATATTATTTTTAATAATTTAATATTGAAATCTAAAAAGTGTTATCACGTATTAATATTATCTCGCGCGAGAACTAAACAAAAATATCAAGATTTTCTCTGTATACAAAACAGATCTGTTTGTATACAGCGAAAATATAGAAACATATCACTTGCTTTAACTTGCTTAGAAATAGAGAAAATATTAGGTATATAATAATATATGTGCAAAATCGAAGCATGCAATCAGTACAAAAAATCCCCATCTGCGCTATGACAGCATTTGTGTAAATATTGATAACTATAATATTGTAAGATTTTTCGAAGCTGCCTCGTAGCACGCTATCGAAATGTAAGTAGTGCAATTTCGTAGCATGCTCAACATAAATAACGTAGTATATGTGCCTTTTATAATACTACACGTTTGTAATACTAGTCATCATCTGCAACTTTTTATGAACTTGAAATTTTAGTATAAAAATTAAAATATCTCGTTTTGTGACATTATTGTAGAAATTTTGAGAGATCCTCACTTAGTGTTAAACTACACCCACAAAACTTAGAGATAAATTTTAACTAAGTGCAGTAATTTCACATACGAGTTGTCTGTCAGTTGATTAAGCAGTTTTTAAAACCAATAAGGTTACCAATATATATTTCAAATATTTTTATATTACGATTTTTGGAGGCAATCTTTTTTAAATGTTTATATTTTTAATTTTTTTACTGGAAGTTTGTATTAATTTGTAAATGTGATACATAAATGTAGAATTTACACCACTGGTTGTACCACCAAATTACTTAACTAATATAATATATAAAAAAACTGTGTATATAGTGGATTTTAATGTTTTGCTTCTAACCTAATATATATGTACCTATGATACTACTATATAGTACTAATACTATATAGAAATTATATATATGTGAATCAGTAATAAATACATAAGGTACATAGAATCACTTTAAATTTTCTCAATTTATGTAAGTACATGATGACTGTGAAGGTTAAAGCAAATGCAGCGTCATTTAACTGAGTTCAGAAATGTAAAATTTTATGTAAAAAATATTTTAGAAAGTAACATCTGTAGGCCTCTATTATAACTCGTAGCGACTACTCCCCACTTATTATTTTCACTGCAATTGTAAAATTTTGTAAAAAAATTTTCTGTAGATTTTGTTCACTGTTTTACATTTGAGATTTGGGTTCTGTCGCAAGTATCTTTATCTTTTGAAACCTATCTATTCTTCGTACGATATTTAATAATATCATTACTTTCTTTATTTTTTTTTTTGGAATTTTTAATTATGTGATAAAACAATAAAAATATTTTGTTCATTTAGTATTTTTGACTGAAATGGATGGATGGAGATGGATGGACACAAAAAGAATGATAGAAAGCAAAAAATAATAGTCATTTTCGTTGTCAGTCATTTTCGTTGTCAGTCATTTCTGTTTATTAAATAAATAATCATGTAGTTCAAACGGGCGAAGTCGCGGACCGTCCGCTAGTTACTTAATGAAATTCATATTTATTATTATTTCACGAAGCCGTGGGCGGACTATGAGAAATATCACATTGAACTACCATGGTCATTTAAAACGCCATCTGCATCGGCTCGCTCATTTGTATGCGCGGTAAGGTCAAACATATTACACTGGGTTAGTCTAAGTTTGTATGAAGTAAAAATAACTGGACAACCCTGGGCTCCGACGAGGGCGTTTTACTGATATATCCAATGCAAAAGCACAACTAACTTAAACGTGTTGTATTTAAGACTTTTAAACACAATAGGTTTAAATTTATCGTTTATAAATTCAACGATTTTTTCATATATATTTATTATGAAAAAACCGTTTGGGTAGTTTGTTTGTAGTGTTAGTGTTAAATTTACGTGTTTAATAGTTCGAATGTAATCTAAGGCTTTAATTTGAAACTTTAAGTCTTTTTAAACTAACGTTTGGAAAACTCAGTAAGCCACATTAATATATATGATCCTCATCGACTGGATTAATAAAATGTAATAATAAAAAATATATAAAATAATAATATAGTTCCAAATACACCATGAGAAAATAAAATCTATTTAACTTGAATCGTCTTGCACATCTACTACACTGACGTGGAGAAGACGCTATTAGCAAGTTCTTGCACCGGGCAAATGAAGATCTCGTGACTGATATAGTGGAAAATCAAAGAGGCTATTTCCTACAGAGATGAGGAGGCAACAAAAATATTAAGTAACCGGTTGACTGTATCGCGATATTGACAAAAGGAAATTGAGACCATTCAAAATATATAATAATTAATGTCCACTTCAGAAAAAAAAACAACATTTTAATAACCAATTAAAAAAAAAGCACGGACAACGAAAGTCTGTGGTGCCTAACAACTTAAAAATAAAAAAAAAACTTAAAACGCTACTTATGTTAATTAATTACAATATCTTTAAATTGTTTAACGTAAGTGGAGGCCGTCGTCACGCAGTGGTACAAGGGTATCGCCCGTAAACGCTTTTGTGGGTTCGATTACCACTCGAGTAATTGAAATATTTCTTTACATTTGTATTTCTATTTTTATTCGCTCTGGTTTCAACGCAAAGCGTGGCGTTGAGTTCTTCCACTCAACACGCAATGCCTCCAGAATTCGGCAGAAAGTGGGAAACGGAGTGTCTTAACACCAAGATTCTCTCTGTCTACCCTGCTGTGTGCGAAAAAAAAATTACAATTATAAATAATTAAGGCAATACATACCTTGATCATATTCTACAGACAGCTTGTTGATCGAAGAGCAGCTCTCATAGCGCGTAGCGACTTCTAGTGTTGGATGCGTTCATACGTAAAATACCCGTACTTAAGTTAATAAACAGTAGAAGTACTTTGTCGTAGCTGATAATTACATGGCACTTGTGTGATTTTTCTTATTGTTCCTTTCACTTCGTGGTATCTAAAATGAAAAGAAATATTTTAAAATTATATTTAAAAATATTAAAAAAAAGGCAACTAAATCGAATGCGCTAATCGAACTAACTAGTAGGGCAAGAATCTGGACAAAAGAATTCTTTTCTTTAATATGTTAAAGCTTTTCCATTAAACCTATAATAGCAAAACTATTATATATTACTGTACAGTTTGGTATAGTTTAAAGTATAAGTTAGTAAATAAATTTATTATTCGTTGTGTCTTGGTAACTCATTATTATATTTTGTTTAAACAAAAATAATTTGACTAATCCAGCTATTTATATTTTGTATAGATATTACAAAACCCACATTTTTACTTAAGAAAGAAAATTCAACAAAAAGTTCATAAAAAAAAATCTAAAGTCTTAATTTCAATTGTAAAAGCGCAACATAATCATTCAACAAATACAAAGTCCACTGCACCAATGGACCTGAAGACACAATTAGGTCATTCTGCAGAAATCCAGGGCAGTGTACTAGACAAGTGTGAAAACGGTGGCAATAGGTGGAAAATAATAACTTTAATTAATTTAAAAAATACATATATTTAAGATTTTTTTTGTTTCACACATCTGGTTGGCATAAAATACATTTTGGTACAACCATTGTTCTTCATTTTCACCCTGATTACGAAGCTTCTTCAACGGCGGAACCCAGCACCACTAAATACCCTCATACGTGTTACAAAAAAAATTACAAAAACCTAAAAATCCGTCAACGTTCAACAATATATCCATCCATATTACAAAAATATTTGTAAATATGTAAAATTTTGTGTGCCCACCACAGACTTCGGGCTCAAGAATATTTGCCTTTATATATTTTTTTTATTTACGTTGTGTCACGCAAATAGCAGACTAGACAGAGGGTACCTGGGAACCTAGTGTAGATATGATATGCCATCTCTACTCCATTTCCGTTACATACTTTCCGTCGTATTGAGCGTAGAGTGGCGGAAATCAAAGCCGCGCTTTGCTTCGTAATAAATATATAATATATATACTTTTAATTTATTGAATATACTTTTATTTTCTCTTCATATTTTTACAAAAAAAAAACTAATTCAGAAATCATGTATGCTATATCCTTTTATTAAATACATATTTTTAGAAATGTTTTATAGAAAACAAATTGTGTATGCATTATATTTACTGTTATGTAACGAAAAGCCTTCAAACACGAGCACTCAATGATAAAAGTTTAATATAGCCTTTGTATTGTTGTATGGGACCTCTATCCAAACGGAGCCGAAATAAATCAGTACTGAGATAAAATTTTCCATGACGATGACTTATAATTTTATTATAAGCATATTAGCCATTTAAAAATGAATAAAAATAATCCAAGTTGTAGATATTTAACTGTAATATATACTTAATACACAATAATAGAGCAATTAAAATGCATAAAATGTAGCATAGAATTCTTACAATATGGTAAGAATATATATATATCATCAATATCCTACATTCATCTTCATTTGTACGGAAAATTAAAGTATTAAGTGTTTTTTTATTCGATCCTCAAAAACATCCGGCGGTACTGACGCAAATATATCGTATCTGATCTAAAAATAATGGTCGACAAGGAGCGGGGCAGCCATCTAGATAGCACCCGATGTAGATAGCCGTGAGCCGTGCAGTTATCAAACACACATTAGTCTACCCACGTCATTCCATTCATCCAGTTCGATCGCACGCACACACGCGTCGCCACGCGCTACCACGCCCGCCGCCCGCCGCCACCACGCCACCACGCCATCACTCCACCACCATCCGAGGAAAACTATGGGGAAAAATCAAGCGACCACAGACGTGTATAAAACAAGAAAACGACGCCTCCACACTCGCGCACCGTCCACCATCTTAAATTTCATTCACAAAAATCGCTACAGCATAGCGCCTATTTGTTTACCGTTTCACGCTTCCCTGGTCTCGCTGGGCCTCTGCACTTTACACGGAACGCCTCTATTTTATCCTCACAACTGTTTTACACTGATTTTTAAAAAGAAAATAGGTTTTTATAAGTGGTTTTTATTGGCAATACGGGTTTAGGTTGTGCGCAGATATCACAAGCCTTCACGCCGCGGCGGTTGGTGTGCAACTAAAGAATGGTGGCAGGACTGCGGACGGTCGCGGGAGACGCATGCGCGCTGCCTACCCGCCAAAATATACCTACGCGCATGTATGGACGGGGCTGCCTCCCGTTCAAAACTTCCATATATTTATGTCACAACAGTTGTTGTTTTTGAACATGGCTTTACTTTGTTAGTTGAGCTAACTGAATCTTGACTTACAATCAAGAATATTTTGTAATATCATAACAATGTAACAGCAACAGAAGAATCAACCAGTTCTATTGTCTATTTATATCCCAGTAATGTGAATGTAATGGGTTCGTAGCGCTCTACGGTTGGCTACGGACGTAGATATTTTAGAATGTCTACGTATAGATTTTAATAAGATAACATATTTAAAGGTTTAATTCAATGTTTCCTTTTTGCTCTCTTTTTTAACTTTTCTTTATTTCCTAAGATGCCAATAATTTGTTATAAAATTTTTAAGTAAATAAAATACAGCAATTTTATGGTACTCTACGAAAGTTAAAAAACAAAAGATACTATATACAACCTTATTATATTAATAAATGAAATTCCATTTATTGTATTTTTTAGTTCTAATAGAATATAATGTCATACTAAGTATATTTAGTGCTATAAAATAATTCCTAATTTTGTATTAAATGACTGCGAACTTTATATAAAAATCCAAATAATAACATCTGAAAAAAAACAATTAACTCATTATTCATCTCTTAGTATCTTCCATCTGCTAAATAATCAAACAAGTTTGGCTTCACGCTGTTTCCTGCACACAGCAGGGTAGGCAAAGAGATCCTAGTGTTAAGGCACTCTTTTACCCACTTTCTAAATAAATATTTAATTTCTCAGGTTGGGGATCGAACCCACAAGCAGTTGCGTACACTGTCACCATTTGCCCCCCTGAACCACGACTGGCCGGTAATTAAACAGTAACTAGACTTGAAGCGATTTGAGATTTTGTCTATTAATATGTAACATTTTAAATTGAGTCGAAAGAAGATTAAATAACCAATAATTCCAATTAAAAACCACACCAGTCGTGGGACATGGGGCACGACCGTATGACTGTCAACGTTGCAGGTTATGGATTCGATTTCCACTTAAGGAAATAAAAAAAATCTATTTACTTTTCCTATTTTCATTTCTTCGCGATGGTGTCAAGCCAAAATGTAGCGTTGAGTTGCGCCACTCAAGAATCGCCTCCAGAATTCCGCGAAAACTGGAGAACAGAAATGTCTTAATGGAGATGGAGTGTCATAACACTAGATTTATAGGTTCTTTCTGCATATGTGCAGGATACTAGTTATTTTATAATTAAAATATTTGCATATTTCAATAGAAATAGTATAGAAAGAAAACAGTATTCTACGATTAATGCGAATATTTATTCGCTTTCAATATATCAAAAAATTATACATAGCCTCTGCAAAACCATAAAGCCTCCTCTATACGGTGATGCAGATAGACGCTCAGGCGCCGGTCAGGCTAGACCGAGGTCAGACAGAGCAATCTCTTCTGGCAGTAGGCTCTCAAAGAAAATGCTTTGACGTCATACGAAGGTCATTGCGTATAAAATAACCTATAACATTGACCATGTATCGTTATGTAAAGAGCTATCTTAAATTTTATCTCATACGATCATTATTATGTTTGTTCATTAAATCGTAACGTTAAAAATTTTCTTTAGCTGTATGCTCAAAAAACATAAGTAATTAAAGAATAATAATTACTTATAATTTTTTTTATTGTCAGTAATTCTTCATATTTTAGTAGTAAGAAAGGCGCCTAGAGGTGATTAATTCCGCTTTCTATGAGTCATAAATTAATGACCGCCTTTAGTTAGGCAGGTCCCAATTGCACCATGATTGTGAAATTCATAATATAGAAAAAAAAGGAATATCTATGAGGTAACGAAGATCGGAACTCGGAAGTGTCTTTATGGGAACGTAGTGTCTAAACATTAGAAAAAATATAAAAAAAAATACATAGAAGCTTAAAAAACAGAGTATATAATATGTATTTGCAAACACTTCTAGAGTAACAAAACATGTTGATTAATAAAGTTACGTTATTATTTAGTATATTGAATGATTTTCAATTTTTATAAATATAAAGAAATTAATTATTTTTTTTTGGCAAACATTTAGATGCCGTGACAGTAGGTACATTTGTAATTTATATTGTTGTGCCAAATAAAAGAAATATAAGGAAAAATGGTTTGATCTATTACAATTTTAGTGCCAAATTGTCATTTAAGTGCGAAACGAGGTTTAAAGTAAATATTCCTATTTAATAATTCCAATCGTTAAGCAATTGCAAAATTTTTAACTGTGTGTAATCGCCATGCTACTGTCACCCGCGGCATTATTTATTCTATCTGGTCAAATGAGAGTGACAAGTGGAAGTGAATTATTCTATAATTTGTTTTTAATTTCTTTATAAGATATTTGAGATATTTCTTTTATAATACACTGGAGGAAGGTCACATAGAAAGCATGAGGACCCTCCGGAGGGCATGCAAGAGGTTGATGACAGTGGACGAACCGAAAGAGGTATGTAGAGACCGTAGCGTTTGGCGCTACGTTCACTCTGACTACTCCGCTACGGATAAAGCGTGAAGCTAAGTTAAGTTCCACGTAGGATACGTGCGTTCAGGTTTATAACTGTAATCAGGTAAAATGTAAGGGATTGTGATTTTGGCGAAGTGGAGCCATCGCTCACACTCCCCTCAATGAATCAGTACGTCAACTCTCTTCAGTCTTCTAATGTGATTTGTCTGCAAGAGACTACATTAAATAGACGATTTGGGTGGTTTGGGTGGACGGTCTTTCTAGTTGGTTGAGTATCGTTTTATTATTGCATGCCGTCAACAAGGTACAGAAAATAGTATGGAAGGTAGATGTGAAAAAGACAACTATTTAGTGGTTCAGTCGACGGCAGCGAGCACTTTCATTCAAATATACTAAATACGATACTTACTATAAAGTATATATGTTCTGTATGTATATAAAAATATGTATGTATATAAATGATAGATAAATAAATTACGATATTGAAATATTTAAATGACACTTATTAAATAAACAATAACTATAAATAATTCCCTACACAGCACTACACAGAGCTTATATCTTCCTTGACCAATATACTCTCCGATACAAAAGAAAATAACATATATTCATACAATCTCTAAAGTTTTTTTTTTGCTGAATTCAGGAGACATTGCAAGTAGAGTGATAAAACTCAACGCCGCGTTTTGTCTCGTTACTATAGAGAGAAAATGAAAATATTAAAAATCCTTTCGATTAATTGTGTTAGAATAGTCTATATCTACCTACTTATAATAAATTCATAACTGATCGGTGTCAATACATGGAAGAACAATTACTGGAGGCATTTGTTAATGTAATAGAACCTAAAACAATGATTTTATTTATTTTAATTTTTTCGTCAGCTTGTGCGTTTGCTTACACTAATATATATATAAGAAATAAAAATATTTCATTTCCTCGAAAGAGGATCGAACCCACAAACAGTCGGCTTACAGTCACATTTTGTGCCTCTACGACCGCCACTACTAGTCTTATATTATTATAATTTTTTCACTTATTTATTTTATTACACCAAGCCACAGGTACATACTGTTACACGTCATGACGCAAGGACACAAACGTGTGACTGTTGTGGGTTTGATTCCCATTCCGGGGAATGAATTTTTATTTATGAATATTGTAATTTTTAGAAAAGCGCGGCATTGAGTTGCGCCAGTAAACACGCAATGCCTAGAAAATTTCAACGGAAGTGGAACAGTGTTTAAACACTAAGTTCGCTCTGCTTATCTTCCTATATGTGAGATACAGAGTGAAGTTGAAGAAAAATAAATCTATTCGTACAGTACCAGCAAGCAAAGCCGCGCGAGGGCAGCTGGTTTAGAATTATATATTTAACAATAACATTATTTTTTATCAACTTAATTTATCAACACATCAAACCGATATAGCCTTTTAGAAAAAGCTATTTAACTGAATCTATGTCCCCAGTCGATCACTATGTTTGAGATAATTAATGTACTCTATAACTAATTATATACCTATTTAATACTATTGAAATTCTACGACATGCTGAGGACAATTTGAACTTAAAATAGAGGCAGGATGTACTTTTTTCATATCATGTTTTTACCGACTTTCATTTGCCTATAGACTAATAAACAGAAATATATATTACCTATGGGTAAATACGAATGCTAGTCAATGACGCTCTTGCTTAATGACACTTTCTAGGAAGCGGAGGTACGCCGTACGGGCACAATTAGTTGATTAATTTACGACTATCTAAAGCGGCCCTTTGCACGGTTGACCTTTAACACGGCTCCTTCTATAAAAATACCTAATACCTAATTTAGTTACTATTATTAAATTGTTATCTTATAAATACACAGACAAAATAAACGTCTACCGCCATTTTATAAATAAAGCCTAAATATCCTGATCTAACTATATTGACATCAGTACGCACGAGGACGCCTACGATTTTAAATTGCGAAACACTCCTGTGTGATAGAGACAAACGGCTCGTTCTAGCGTAAGAAAAGGACAGGTATACACATCGATCGGCTTACGTCACATAGGCCGTGTGGGCGCGAAGACGTCACATTGCGCCAACCAATCACAACGCGGAGAAAAGGCGCCACAGATTGCCGAAAATGTGGAAAATTCTTTCAAAACGTACAGTTTAGTTACGTCAGAACTCAGAAGTGACTCGCTACGTAGGATGTCTGATGGCCTGTCATAATCATTATTTCACAGTTCACACTTTAACATTTTCTAGACATATAAGTATAGCCAGCCGTATTATAAAATAAAATATTTATTTTTAAATATGAATTATTTAATTTTTTTTTAATTTTGTGTCACGATATACACTGCATTACGGCTTAAAAATTCTAAATAGTAATTGAAATTTAATATTTTATAATTAGCACACTTTAAAATTAATTTCTTCTTTGAAATTTGGCAATATTTAAAAACCTCCATGTAAAATAAATTATATAAAACACTGATAGCTTATGAAAACTGAATATAAAACAAAAAAAAAATAAATGGTGTGTCCTTATACCAAATTCTTATTGGTATAACGTACAACATTTATTAATTTTATACGGTTATTGTAAATGAATTTTAGTGACATCTATGTTAAGAGGAAATGTCACTGTTATAGCGTAGGCTATTACAGTGACATTTCTATTATGTAAAATAGTAACTAATTTATCTGTGAGATGGCGCTATAAAACTGTCCTACTTATGATCATCGCTAGATGGCGCTTTAATAAAAACTAACTTGCTTATTATTAACTTGCATTATAATAAAAGCATATTTGTTTATGTATTAGAAAACAAAATTATAATAAGTTATATTATTCTAATGATTAAAGAAGGTATAAATTAAAATAATTTAAAAACGTGGACGTTATAAAGAAAAATATCTTTTAAATTGTTGTATTGATAATACTCAAGAAATGGCGGGACATTCAACTTTGACATTTGGTAAATTATGTACAACAAATTCTATAAATCAGACAGTATATAGCCACTAATTTATACTGAAGATGTTCTATTAGAGTTAATATTATTTATATTATGTTCTCAAAGGTCAATGTTTTCGCAAATTCCAATATCCGCTTCAACAATGAAAATAGATATGTTTTTATATTTAAATTTTTTAGTGGTTTGTATTGTATCTTGATGCTCATACTAATTCCTTTGTTTCATTATATAATAGTTTCAATTTTCTTTGTATGGAATGGAGTCTATAAGTAAAAAAATACGTATAAATAATTCATTCGTATGTACTCAAGCGATCAATATTCCGTTATTTTGAACTTTCTCGGCTCAACACACTATTTCTTTATTTGATAAATTCCTAAGGGATAAAAATTTCTAGTAGCATATATTTATACGTCGTGGCGAAGCGGCACAAGGGTGTAACTGTAACGCGACGGTTGTGGGTTCGATTTCACCTCGAGGAAGTGAAATATTTATTTACGTTATTTCTTCGCTCTGGTGTCGAGGCCAAGCGTTATCTCGTTATCTTAACACTAGGTTCCATTTGCGTGTCCTGATTTACGGGAACAAGTGATTAATACTTCACCTCATATATAAATAAGTAAATTACATTTTTATAAATATTCACTTAAATTATAAATCACCTATGGATAATTATATCATACGACGACTCGCATACCTATTTAATAAAGTATTTGAAAAATTGAGGAAATTCAGCTATCTACACTATTATAATATAATAGATTATAATAAATTATGAACACTTAATATATGTAAATGAAACTGTATAGCTCTAAAAAAATAAATATATTTGATATATTTTAGCTTTAAATTTCAATTTACATGGATCTATATCGAGTATTCATATCAGAAGGTAAAAAACCTCAACTAGTTTTTTTTATCAACTTGTTGATTTACGATCTCGATGATATTGTCAGATGATTCGATGCTCGTGTCATTGACCTTGGTTTTTGTTTCCCGAGAAGAAGGCTGTGTTTATAAAGGATTTCGTACTTGAATAAACATTTAATTGTTTCCAGGTAATTTTACTGGTAAAAAATATATTGTCGTTTACTTATCTATAGGTATGTTTTACAAACTGCAGTATTATTCGTTACATTATTTTGTACAATATTAATGCCCTCTCTACGTCCACGTAGATACAAGTTCTATAAATATATGCCGTCGAGTATTGAGGCGTGGCATATTTTTCTAATATATTATAACAAAAAAAATATTTATATTATCCACTGTTGTAATACAATTATTTACCGTGATGTACTTACACCGAGCTTAATGTTATCGTCACTGAGCAAAATGACCACAATATAATAAAGGAGAACGAAAATTAGATTTTACTATAATTTCACTTCAAAGCAAAGTATATACTTATACGATTTTTTTATCTTTGCTATACTATGCTATGCTATACTATTACTACGGTGTTAAGACACTCCGTTCCCCACTTTCTGCCGAGTTCTGGAGGCATCGCGTGTTGAGTGGCAGAACTCAACACCGCGCTTTGCCTCGACACCAGAGCGAAGAAAATGAAAATAAAAACGTAAATAAATATTTCACTTCCTCGAGTGGGAATCGAACCCACAACCGTCGCGTTGCAGTGACACCCTTGTGCCACTGCGCCACGACGGCCTCTATAATATTATTTTAATAGAAAATACTCACACAAAGTGTATCTAATAAATATGGATTATTGTTTTCCCACTTATATAGATCGTTGACGTTTGAAAGAATGTAATAAAAAGTAAATATTGTCTATAACTTTGACATCTCGATATATATCTAGTAAATCGTCACAGGCCATTGCCTCTACCAATTAAATCCTACGTTTTATCTATGAATTTGATGTTATTTATTATTACAATAAAATTAATAAAATATTCGGATTTTAAAAAACTAAAAATAAAGCGATTTTATAACATCACAATATTTTTAAATTAGACCAATAAAATTACCATGTGATATGATCTATTTGATATGCGATAAATTATTTTAAGTACTATACTGAGATCTATATAATTAATTAGATAGATTTCAGTATAGTTCCTACGTATTTATAGTACTATATACTTATAATAAGCGTACGTAATCGTAACCGATCGGTGTCTACAAAAGAACGTTTTAGCCGTGTGGTCCCGGCTTAGAATAGGATCACCCTGGTACTGTCGGTGTCGTAAGAGGCGACTAAAGTACGTGTGGTAGAGTCACGTCGCCAGTAATGGCAACATGCATGGGCAGACTCGACCGGATTTAATACCACCCCCGGCATTTTAAACCGGCGTGAAGTAGTGGCTCTTGCCACTGCGTTTCGCATTAGGTAATGCCGGGCCCCGGTACGCCCTTCATCTCCACCTTAAAGGCTGGCAACGCACCTGTGGCTCCTCTGGTGTTGCATGGGGTCGTGGGCGGCGGTTATCACTTACCATCAGGTGACCCGAACGCTCGTTTGCCTTGTCCTCTCCCATAAAAAAAAAAAAAAAAAAAACGTTACGATGGCAACAATGATTTTTAAACTTTTATGTTTATCTGTTTCATATAATATCAATATTACATTTTGGCAAGCTTCCCTTAATTTTATGTATTTATTATATTACAATCGGGTTATAAATAAAAAAGTTATACTATTTCAAGGATTTATTTTATTGAAGTTATAAGTTCTTTGATTTTCACGACTATTACATATTTTAAATTAAACTATTCAACCGGATTAATCCTGTATTTTTAGTTTTATACGTTGTAATAATGTTATTAGATTTCTAATTGGCAGAAACTTAACTTTTTTAAATTTTCTAGGTTCTTTGTGTTTATTATAATAGTAAATCGCATATATTATTTCACTGGTCCTTTACCAACTACGACATAGAAATAAGTAGGCCTTTCCAAATATGTAATTATTTCTTTTGAAGCCTAAAGACGTAAAGGCTGATGAATACTGCTTTGTATTTCATAGAGAGCAACTACTTCATAATTATATGGTCATATTAGGTAGCCTGTTACTAAAAATATACTTACTGAAACATTCAAATAAGTGAAATCCTTTACAAAAGTACGTAAACGTGATGATTGTGGGTTCGATCTCTGCTTAGGGGAATGAGTTATGTTATTTCGCTGCTCTCGTAAAAACAAAGTGCGTCTTTGATTTCCACCACTCAACATGCAATTTGGGTAGAGCGAGTGTGTCTTAATCATACGAATTGAATTAAAAATTAAATTAAATCAGCTTCACTCTGTATGCCGCACACAGCAGAGAAGGAGGAAACCTATTGTTGAGTATTCTGGAGGTATCGCGTGTTGAGTGGCGGAACTCAACCGCTCAGCCGCTCTTTGCTCGACACCAGAGCGAAGAGATGAAAATATAAATGTACATAAATATTTAGTTTCCTCGCGTGGGGATCGAACCCACAACTGTCACGTTACAGTTACACCCTTGTGTGTGTATGTGTGATATAATAGATTTTTTTAAAAAGTATATTATTATTTCAATACTTTATATATATATTTATATATATAAGCGGCTATAAATTAGTTTGCTTGATTATTATATGTATATGTTTGAACTAGTTATTGTGAGATTGGAATTTTTATCATAATTAAATACAGTGCTGACATTTGTATATAGTTTTGGATATAATTTATAATAAAAATAATATTAAGGACTCTATTTTTGTCCAAATGTTAATTCATTTATTGTTTATACATTAATTCAGTTTAGGTAGATGTTTATGTAAATATACCCAAACAAAAATGCAAGTACTCTTAAAATTAAAAATACTTGTAAAAGGACACATTCTACAATCTATATTAAATATTGTCTAATATTTAACATTTGAAGATTAAGTATTATGAAAATCATTTCTTTTTCTAGATTGTTGTGTATTTGTTATATTTTTATATTATAAATTAACATTAGATACATTGCAAATTAATCAATCGCCTTTCTTAGATAAGCTGTTCAACACACTAGTGGGTTTACGCGAATTTGTACATCTTAAAATAGTTCGATCTATCATCGATCGATTTCGATCTATAATAATTAAATTTTTCAATGATTCTTTTCCAGTTCATATCATATATTCAATTAAAGTAAGTTTTTTTTACCTCTCTCACAGTATTTTGTTATGTAATCAAAAAAAAAATTATGAAGTATTATAATATACTCATATTAGAAAATAGCTGTTAAATACTGTTTTCTTTTCAATAGAAAACATCCAATGTTATATCAATCATATAAAACTGTTAAGAGGAAGTGAATGGCATAAAAGCGATTTGCCCTAGTTACTGTGTCCTCTTGAAAGGTGAAGGTCTCCGCTCCAGCAAAGGTATCCTAACCGAAAATTATATTATATATATACTAAAATGACATTTTTTCATGGAAAAATATACACTTGATATTATGAATCATTATTAAATCGAGTATTACCTACTTTGTAACTGTATTTGACTTGGCTAAATAAAATTTTAAATAACATTTAGTACAATAAGTGCATTTAGTAAGAATGCGTATAATTTTTTTTAAATTGATGCGAAATTTTGTCAAAAGTTCTCTCTCTCTCTCAATCGATTCAAAGAAAAATTTCTTCTAAATTCCACTTCTTATTAATATATTATAGATAAATACAAAAAAATATATTTATTTATATTTACAAGATTACATTTTGACAAAATGTAATCTTGTAAATATTATTACATTTTGTTCAAAATGCTGAGATATTGAATTGTAATATAAAAAATAATGTTTTAACAGGTAGCCGTATTTTGCTCTAATGCGTATGTTCATGAGAAGGCTACAAACAAAGACACTTGAACTTACGTAACCTAAAAGGGTGTGGTAGCCATTTCGGGAAAATGTCGATTGTTTCATAGAAATAAACACAAAGATTGTAATTCTAATTGTAATTTGTATTGATTGTAATTGAACCCGTTATCACCGCGACAAATGACACATTAGCAAGCCTCTCAAATGCCACGTTTGTATATGGCATATAATATTTTTTATACTTCATATTATTGCTATAATAAAGTAAATTTGGGTAAAATGTATAACAAATTAACAGTATATTTTAATAATATGGTTATTATTGGATATAATATACACAAGGATATAAAATATTACTGTAATTATATAGTATTGCATAATAATAAAAAAAAAGTTATATGTTATTTCAATAAATTGTTCATCTGCCTCCGTGGCGCAATTGGCTAGCGCGTTCGGCTGTTAACCGAAAGGTTGGTGGTTCGAGCCCACCCGGGGGCGACGCAATTGTAAAGTTCGCTTATATCTTTTGTTTTCGTTGTTTTTTTTTGTTGGTAGTTTTTTTTATAGTAGATATGAATTTTTCTGTACTGATACAAAAAACTCTATTTAAATGAAAAAAAAAAAAATTAATACAATTTTTGACATAACTTATTGTTTCTTATCAACATATAACAATTAAAGAGTCACTTTAATTATTATATTTCAATAATCAGTTCATTTAAACTGTATTGTTCCAATTCTTGGAAAATAACGAGAAAGAGGCAATTTTACTTTTTTTTTCATTTTTGTTTGGTTAATTAAATTAAAAATAACGATTATTTTGTTATTTATTTGTATCTAAAATGAGCATTATTATATAATGTGAAGGAAAGTACCGACAATTTCAGTCACATTAAATAACCTTCGATAGCTCAGTTGGTAGAGCGGTGGACTGTAGAGGTTATTCGTTACATTGATATCCATAGGTCGCTGGTTCAAATCCGGCTCGAAGGATTCTTTTTGTTTCTTTTCATTTGACGTATTATAATTTAACTTACATATTTTTTTTTTATATTCGTTTATTTAGCTGTAATGTATTTCATATAATCATATGCAAAATTTATATATATAAATATAGATATATACAAGCTAAAGTGCAAAAAATAAAAGGAGCCTTTAAGTAAATCATTTCTAGCTCTACCTTCATCTTATTCTCATTTAAGTAGCAACGCCACCTGGTTACACTTGAACTTTTTCTTAGTAACCATCTAAAAAATAAAAATAAAAAATCAGCTTAACGCTGTATCCCGCACACAGCAGGGTAGGCAGAGGGAACCTCGGTGTTAAGAGACTCCACTCCCCACTTTCCGGCGATTTTTGGAAACATTTCATGTTGAATGGCGGAACTCAACGCCGCAAGCATCTAAAACCAAAAATATATTTGCATATTATTGTAACTGGAGGGACTGGAGCCGCGTTACCATATTTAATCAGAAATCATTTTTAACATTGTAACATTGTAACATTGGCGTCTTCTAAACATATAGATAGGGCAGAATTATTAAAAATACGCTTATTAAAATATGTAAGTGATTGCAAGGCGTGACTCGTTACGTGTAGTCACCTACCTTGAATTCAATATACGCTTTCCTTTCTAAACGCAAACTGCTAGCGGGAATCGATTCCTTCTCGTTATAAATGACCATAAAACATATTATATAAGTCTAAGTCAATTATAATACATATGGACATCTGTTTAAATTTATTTTTAAGTGCGAATTTGTCATTTTATATAAAATGTCCAGTATTTAGGTAAAATAAATATCCAGTGTCAAAATTTTATACAAAAGAAATAAACTAATTTCGGCGGGAGTCACAAAAAATATTCGATTTTTATTCTCGGCTTTACTTAAATATGCACTTAATATAAAGGTTGCTTTTAAATCGCACTGTCTGCTTACTTTAAATAAAAACCATATTAATATTCGTTGCATATTTTAAAAGATACACTCGCTGGTTTACGGATGGGAAGCGATTTTGTTTTCTACTATTTAATATTTTTAAATATTAGTGAAATTGCAACGGAATTAATTCGAAATATGTAAAAATACACATTTGGGTAAAGGATACAAAGACGAGTATAAGAAAATTTGGAAAAAAAATAAAGAAACGAAAAAAATAAGGTATATCGATGAAATAATAAATTTGAGTATTTTTTTGTTGGACTGAACCAGAGAAAATGCTGGCAACTAGTGGTTCGATAGAATTTATGTTCCTTTAAGTGAAACCTGATATTATAAAATGTTGCATATAACATGGCTTCTCCCGTCGACGTGTCGTTATGTACCGTTCAGCAAATCGAAAAATATTAATGGCTATCCATAACGGTCACACATAATACAGTGTCATCTGTAGTTTGTATTAGGTTATTCACATCTTCATGATTTATAATTTGCAATTTACATATTGAAATTATAAGAATTTTGTTATGTTCTGTTATGTTCGAAAATATAAACGTGTAGAAATATAAACATTTATTTAGCGAAAAATGTCCAAATTGAATTTAGTGATTGTTTGTGTAACAACAAAAGGAAACAGAATGTAGGGTAAAATATATCAAACATATCTAAAGAAATTAATCGAGATACCTCAACAGTTCAGACGTAGGATATTCTTTCATTTTACGATGTTATATATATATATATATATATAATAGTGATTTAACATAATAATAATTTTGGACAAACCACTGTAAAACCGCACTGTACGATTACTTAATTGAATATAATCCTATATTTAGCGTTGGTTTGGTCTCGATTGCGCAAGTCCAGCATCGGATACGCCGCGGTGTTCCACCGGATACATTACTTATTGACAGTTGACGTTATCTTAAACTAAAATATGTCGGCTATAATATTACTACAAAAATATATAATAACAAAACTAAATAGCAAGATATATATATATATATATACGTAAATTATTTACAGCAGAGTATCTGCATAGAAAAGTGTAACATTTTCTTATAATGAACAGATTTATAATATATTTTGAACAGTTTCTAAGGAGCAAGGTTAATTTCGTGTCGAAACAGACATGTTTACGTACATTTTTATTTGATTACCACTACGCTGATCTGTTTTCGTCTTTCACGATATTTCTGAGATCAGGATCGTATTTATAGAGTCAATGGCAGAGATGGTATAACATCAGCAAAAAAAAAACGTAACTAACTGACAAGGGTTACAAACGCTTATTTAAAACACAATAGGTAAAATAGATTTTAAAGTTTAATTTTTTTTAATAATTTAGTCATAAAAGTACAAGAAAAAATAAGTTAAGCGCTATATATAACGTATTAATAAAGATACAACTGTTTCCTTTAAACAATACGATACAGATTGGATAATCCTTGACATTTGCTTCTCAATAAAACAATAAAACAAAAATATTTTTATTAATATTCTTCCTTTACATGATGATACTATTTACCAATTTAAAACTAAATTACCTACATTAGTAATATACTTATACTTTAACAAGGATCTGAAGTTTTTATACGGTACGTTGTTTCCTATTTAGATTAAGCACGTATTTCCCGAAAATGGACGTAAAAAATATAATAAGTTTAACAAATTATGTATTTGAGCATTAAGTATCACTGTTGAGAAGTGGAAAAGTGGTATAAATAGTAATTTTAAGTTATTTAAATCTATAAATGATAAGATGAAATCATAATTTATTTTATATATATTTAATGTAATTATTATTTTAATTAGACTAATTAGTGATAGTTATAAGCAAATATCTCAGTTGACGGTTGACTTTAACGGTCGATTTAAGTTTGCGGTATTAAATACATATATGTATTAAAAGTTTAGATATTTTTCTTTCTACAAAAATGTTTTTCTCTTAAATGTGCACAAAAAAAATATTAAGGCGAAAAAATCCAAAAATTTAAATTTAATGTTTTACATTTAATTTATACACTTCAACTCAATTAAAAAAAAATACATACGATAGAAAAAACATCGCTACGCTACTGTTAAATGATATTAAAAAAAACATTTTATATTTTATTTCCCTGAATCATTAAAGTCGCTCAACGTATATGTTACCGTCTAGTGCGTGTTAAGACTTACGATTAAAATGATCGTTCAATTGAATAATTTAGAAAAATCTTTACATTTTATAGTACATTGCTTATTTCGTTACATATATTTTTAATATTATAAGTGAAAATGCCAATGAATATAGTTGAAAGCTCAATTTGTCGTAATTTAATCGATTGTAGTGTTGGCATCGCGGCTGCTAGACTGTAGTGAGTGACCGATGCGCGACGTTTGAATTTCGAACGATTTGTTGATCAGTCGTCGTTTCGTACGGAGCGCGATAACACGCGGCCCTACTATTTGAATTTCGAATTCATTCATTCGATTTTGTATTTCGAACTGTGTGTGACGCGTTGTGCTTTTTAAAAATATTTTTAAGGATTTTTTTTATTTTGTCTGTGCTTTATCGTCCTTTTGGCGGTGAGTTTTTTCTTTTCTTTATTTTATTATATTATTTATTTTTATATCAGTCTTTATAATATTATCAAATTATAACATTGCGTGTTAAGAACGCAATTTTTAATTTTTTTTATTCAATTTCCTATTTAAAAAAGATAAAAACAGCAAAAAGATGTAAGAAAGGACATATTGTAAAAATAAATGATTTCATTCTTAATAACAATTATGGTATTTCTTTTTCATTTATCATTAGAGAAGAATTATCTTTTAGTGTTAATATTATATAACTTTATAAAAAAAGATATTTTTATTAAAGCTACACCTGGATTTTGAAGGATTTCTATATAAATAAAAAATTACTGTTACGTAATTAAAAATTTAAAATTAACAAGAAGCTCTAAAATTATAAATTAACAAGATTATAAAGTATACAATTTTATATTACATTTCCGTCATCATAATAATATTTATAAATTATTCAGATTGCTCAATACACGTTATAGGTGCACTAGAAAAGATATTAACGGCGCACTGCACGCATGCGTTACCTAATTATTGCAAACTGAAAGCAAAAACACTTGCATCAGATAATTGATTTACTACGAAATCTTCATTATAATTTAAAATAAATATCAAATAATTTTTTATTTAATTACTAAGAATTACTTTTGTTATAATATGATATTTTTTATTCGTGGCTATTATGATGGTAATCTCGATTCGCGACTCTCGAATGACTTTGAAAGTTTTTATTTGAATTATGTAAGTATAAATGATATCTTTATTTAGTGTTTTTATATAAACGTAGCACTTTATATTACATAAATTTAAATGATCTAACTAAAACTTTTTATATAATAGAATAACAGAAATCTAAGTCTAAGAAATCTAACAGTTTGATTCGGTAAATAAAAAACATGCAAATAAATATACTAAAATCATATATGATTACAGTTAATATATACATTGTTACTTTAGATAAAATTTTATTTAAAAAAAGCTATAAAAATCATATATAATATAAAATAATATAAATTATTATGTGCTAATAGTGAAAATATTATTTACACATTTAGTAGTTTTGTGAAATATCAAATTTTTAGAGGTGCGGGTTTATGTCCTGCTACTATAATTATTTATTTATAAGTATAATCAATATACGTAATTAATTTGTTAATAATTTTTAAAACTGGCAACTAGCCCTCTTAAAAGTGACATACCGTAAATAATTCCATAAAAATTAAGGTTTTTTACAAATTTACCATAAATTATGATCCAATAATACATTTAATGAAGTTATTTTTTTTTTATTTATTTTAATATATTTAATTAATTTTATTGAATTAAACTAGTCCAGATATATGATATAATGAAAAGTTATTTGCATATCACGTTTTTGAACTGAAATGTGTCAAAGAAGGATCGCTTATTTTCTTTTTATTGCTTGCTTGAGATATTTAACATGAAAGCGTAACATTACATTGGTGAAAAACTAGCTACGTCAAAAACACAACTTCAATAAAAAAATGACTTCATGAAGAGTTTATTGACAACTAATATAGTAGGTACCTTTGAAGTCTGTGCCAAGTCCTCAACAAAATTTAAATTAAATTGAGCAAGAAATGACAGAGGTAGAGAAATATATATTCTTTTAAATTTTATATGTTCTATATTTATATTTTATAGTATCTAGTATAAGCAGCTACTGTTGTGAGTGATTTAAATATATTATATGATAAAGGTTAAGATAATATGAATTATTAAAGATGTTGTTTTCCACTCAAGTAGAATATTATGCAATTAATACTATTTACGAGTTAAAAGTTAACGCAAACGAAGGTTAAAAAGTGCATGTTATTTATCACGTCCTTGCGTCGCGGGAAAATATAAACTGAATATTGCCATTGTCGATCAAAGATTTCTATGAATATAATTAAGTCACTTTGAAAAATTCATGTCATTTGAATAACAACGTGATAGTCCAGAAGATAATATTATACGTAAATTTACCTATACGTGTTAAAATTATTTTGTCAGCCATTATTACATTATTAAAGCTAAAAACTTTTTAAAAATTTGATTTAGTCGTTAATTTCATTTGAATACAATTGACTTGATTTAGTATCAAGTGACATTTGGGGCGCGTGGAATGACGATACTACTGAAAATAAATACATGTACTCTTAGTGATATTATTAGAAAGAACATAGGATATTTTAATTAAATATTTATTTCAAACAATACTGTCCTCCGAGCGAAGCCGCGTTTGAATCTCTAATAGGTAATTTAATCCGGATTTATAATGAAAATTCGATTTAAAGTAAAAATAACTTTGTAATTGAATCTAAAAAGAACTTACATACAGAAACCGTTGCTCATATTTTTACATTTCCTTTTCAAGTTTTCCTACATAAGAAAGATCTTGTTATAAGGGAAAAGCGTGAAATAAATAATATAACCGAGTGTTAAGACACTTTATACATTTCACAGTTAGCATAACATCGATAATATTGATATTGTAATTAATAAATTCGTGCGTAGGGTATGTTTTTAATGAGTTTTCGTATGCGTGCGACGCGCCGCGCCGCTTTCACAATGTACGGAAGCGGGTGACCGGAAAGGTTCGTACAATCGCTGTGGTTTCCATTGCCTTGTAGAAAACGCTTCGAAATAAACTCGTTTCTCAATAAAATTCACTTTGTTCCTTGCATAGTGTGTGAAAATGTATATACTTTATAAGAACATAACTTAAATATATAATATTGTTAGTTTTTTTTTTTACAAAAAAAAAAGAGTTTTTATTTCCTCAAACTCTATTTGACCTTCAAAAACCCTCTATTCGACTCTTTAATCATATATTTTTTAACCTTCACGCATGTTTAAAATTTTACTATTATAGATAATCTAATATAAAAAGGTTTCAAGATACGTCGTTCTACTCATTTCGTCCGTTTTAAAGGCATCGCATGTTTGCACATAACTACGGAACCAAAGCGAACTGGGAGTGGGAAATGAGTGTGGTGCTTTTTTTTTGTATAATTATGTATTTGTCGGGGCGTTTTTACATGTATTAATACATTTAGGCCACACAAATATTCTTAGGCGTATAGTAAGCATGTATAATATGTATAATATTTCAAATTTACATATTAATGTTTTATAAAATATTTTCTATGACGGTGTTCGTAATTAAATTAGAACGAAATGTTGAAATCATACATTGATCACGTGAGGGAATTAAATCTGTGATATCCGGTGTAGTGAGGCATCTGCAAAAATTTCTCATGACTTTTTTTTGTTATTTCCAGTGCTAGTAAATCATACAACTTTTTTTTCCAAATTATTTAAAATTATACAATTTGAAGAATAGTAGAGTACATTTATCAGTCACATATATCTAAATAATGAACAAAGTCAAAAAAGTAAATTGGTAAAGAGGATAAACTCTTTAATTGGAAAGAAAGCTTACAGAGACATGTTAAAAGCTCAGCCTCGATATCGATCTTGACGAAATTTTTATACTTTCAATTTGTTTCTTAACATTTTTTTATGTGATAAAAGTAGATATATTTCCTGAGATACATATGTGCTTAAAATAATTTCTTATTTGAAGGATTATTTGTTCAAAATTTTTAATATATTTTGTCGAAAAGTCATCAGGTTTTCTCGCTCTTGTAGATAAAGCTCAGCAGTTTTGTCTTAGTGACGTATCTCTAGTATTTCTACCTAGTCAGCAAATTGTTTGAATTAAAATGAAAAAAAAAATTAAAATATAAAAATGCTTTATCACAAAAAATATAACATTCATTAGATTGTGCATAATATACATATATACATAATTTGTAGTAAACTGCTGTATAAAAACGGTTAATACATTTGCCCATTCCTCCTTATTGTAATAAGGGAACTAATTAATCGTCGCGTTACTGATGTTACCTTCAGGAGACATATTAATTGACTTTTATTAACCTTTTCAATTGTCATATTTGTTACCACTAACACTGTATAATCTTCAATGACTATAAATAATATATAACTTTAAATACATACGAACTAATGACGATTACTCTTTCAAAACATGTAAAAATTTGTAAAATCACAATTAATTATAAATAAAGTGATCGTTGATTATGGTTATATTTTAAAATAAATCAGCTTCACGCTGTATCCCGCACACAGCAGGGAAGGCAGAGGGAACCAAGTGTTAAGATATGAGGACTTAGAATAGAGAATAGAGATTAATAGTTAAGAGATGTTATACTTAATAGTGATTAATAGATCTTTTAACAGCTGTAACATAACAATAATTTTGTTAAATTGGAAGCAACTCTCTGCGAATGGCAGAAAAATGTAATAAATTACTCTGTCATCTTCTATTCTGCCATATACGGAGATAATTAAAATGCGGTTTATATTTATACATAGCTTGTATTATATACTTAAAAATGAATTGATACTACGTAAATTCATTTACTAAGGTAGCAATTGAATTTAAAATTTCACTAAATTCCGCGTTGTAAAAGTTTCTTCAAACCGTAATATTGAAGAGAAATCGTAGAGTGTGACGTGTAAATTTATATTTTCCTTCAGATAAAAACGAGGATATGCAAATAAATAATTTTTATCTGATTGGACTCCGTTAGAGGAGTACGTATTGCTAATGCAAATATTTACAACAAAGTCTAGAAGAAAGTTTTAAACTGTGTTTATATTTTACATTTAAGCTTTACCGTGTATGTACTTATTCACAAATGACAGGATAAAATTAGTGTCAATACAATTCGTTCTCTGGTTTCCGCCCAATTTTCAAGACATTGAGTATTAAGTGGCCTCAACAACGAGCTTTGTCTTGTTACCAGTGCGAGGAAATAAAAATAATTCACTATCTCGGGTCGGAATTGAACCCACAGCCGTCGCCTTTACAGCCATACGCTGTGCCGCTGCGAAACAAAGCGCTCCTTTTCTTTTCTTATTAAAACTCAATTTTTTTGTAAATTAATCGAATAACTATAATTCAAAACAATATAAGTATACATGATTGTTTTATAACGTACTAAGTAATATTTACTTGTATAAATTAAATAGGGCATTAAGCATACAATTAACAATGTGGACTTTTTGTCTTTTCTCAACGGCCAATGTTTCTAAGACGCCTATGAGTGCAATGATCTTATACGTATGTGTGTATATAAACAAACACTAACTATTAAGCAAATATGTAAAATTACGATTCACTTGCGTTATCTCCTTATACGTAGAAGTATCACCTTTAAAATGTTCATAATAAGTGAACTTTTGCAGTCACCGCCCCAAATTTCTTAACATTTAATACAACCGGATGTAAGAACATATATATATTTCTTGTTGCTTGCATGTGTTTTTTAGTGATGAAATAAAAATCATTACTTTACATTGAAAAAAAAATGCAAAAGAAATTGAGACAGATTTTGTGGAACTGTAACACTGTACTTTACATGATGTATTATTACGGGGCTTTTACGTTTTTTTTATATCATTAAGCCCCAAAAATCGGCAGGGAAAAAGTGGGGAACGGGGTGTCTTAACACAAGGTTCCCTCTGCCTACCCTGCTGTGTGCGGGATACAGCGTGAAACCGATTGGTTTGCTATTGAACATAATTTAATTTAATTATATTGTCGCATATTTATATCTATATTTTTGGTATTAGTATTGGTAAAGAAAACCAGATATTAAGCTTATGGATAAAAGTTAAGTAGAGCTTATCATAATTTTTTTTTAAAAGTAGAATTATAATTTACTTCACATTAAAATTTAAGAATTACTATATATTTTCAAGAACATATTTGATATTTTAACTACACAAGTTAAATATTAAAAGGAATGCACTTCACTAAATATTTTTACCCTTGAAAAGAAAGGTTAACGTCCGTTTTCTGAGGAACCTTCTGCTTGCAGTATTGTTTACACATTTTCCTTGTATACATTAAAATATGTTGTTTTTGGAGGCTTTAACCATATTTAATGACTGTTAAATTAAATAATGCCTTTAAATTTTACGATATTCAAGATAAATTTATCGATAACTTCATCGTCGTACGTAAATGGCCTATTGTAAGATTACTTCATCTTTGACTTTTTGCTCTTATCAACATTTTAGAAAGTATTTGTGAAAAATATTTTTTTTTTCTATTTTTTCATATTATAATTGTAAACAATCCCTTGTGACTTCCGCGTTTAAGATCATACTTAAAACAAAGATATCAATTTAAATTTTGTTACCGTATGAAAATACAAATGCTTTTTTGCCATTCTCTTAGAAATCTTAAAGTTATTACGAAACATGTAACCGACCTTGATTAAATTACAACATACAATATATTTTAATATTTAAGTCACGTTATTTCATTGCAAATTTATGAATATACTTACTAAGAGTCTCAGTCTCGAATGCGAAAGATTGATAGTTTTATTTACGAAACTAGCGTTTTGATAAGCCTACACGCCTTTCTGCCTACTTGTGATAGGAGGTTGTCTAAATGAATAATTGCCCCACTTTTGTTTTGAATATAAATACAATATACATGCATATATATAGTACTACATATGTATGTATATTGTTCTTATATTGTATATTCTACAAAGAATATGATGGAGTTTGAATTCTATTATGGAATATTTTAAATATATTTTCATTAATGAAAATATGAAATATTTCATATCCTCGAATGGGAATCGAAACCATGACCGTCGCGTTCTTCGGCGTTGTTTTTATGTTAAAATATACAAGTACAGACCTTATTTTATCATTGATTTTTGATTCCAAAAAAATGGTAGGTATACCATAGCAAAACAGGCAAACCAAATCATATTACTATGAACAAAAATTATAATGTAGTTAGTGTATAATATCATTAGAAAAATTATATCTATCGTAAATCTTACTTAATCTATATTATACCTGTCGTCAGCAAAAAGCCTATTTAAGTTTTTATAAATGTCATAGTATACGATATTACAATATAATGATGTTACAAATTTTAGTATGAAAGGTGACGACGTATGTAATTACCCTGTGCTAAGTGTAGAGCCACTATAGTAATAGGATTTTAAATTACTACAAGTTTTTTAAATTAATTTTAAATGAGAGCTTATTATAAACTATTTGGATTAATGATTTTGGATTATTATTTCTATTCAGCTTTACGCTACCCTATCCTACACATAGCAGGGTAGACAGAGGGAACCTCTGAACCTAGCGTTAAGACACTCAGTTCTCCATTTTCCGTCAAACTCTTAAGGCGTTATAGAGTTGCCGAACTCCATTCCGCGCTTTCCTCGTTAATCCCACAACCAGTCGGTTTTACAGTCACACTCTCTGCCTCTAGGCCAGGACTGGTCCAAGCTAAACTATACTATTCCATTTATTACATTTGTACCATTCTTTTGTTTTGAAAATATGATTTATTATTTCTGATTAAGCTGTCACCTTATAATGTTGAATTTGATTTGAGACCATAAGTCAAGTGTTGTATGATGTAACTCAACGCTGGTCTACTTTATCTTAGTAGAAAAAAAATATATAATTCTCTGATATCGTATAATTATTTATATATTGTAATTTATATAGCTCTAACAAACACTAATATATTTGGTTTTTTCGTAACGTATTTAAGAAAAAAAAATAAAAAATATATTTACTATATCACATTTAAATCTTTTTATATAATAGCGGAAGTGCTTGGTATAAAGCGTTACTTATCTTTACCTACAAAAACCAGACTTATCGATACTAGGCGCGCTCGGTTCATTCACTTTGTGAGAACAAACGGCATTGTAAACAAAATATTTTCTCTTTCTATTATTTATGAAAGTAAAAGTGCTTGCAAGCATACGAATATATTATTTAAAAACTGTTTAACGCATGCTTATTACTAAAATTTATGTATATTTTTTTCTACTACGCGAAAGATGTTTTAGATGATTACTCTCGTCTTGTAGTGGTGGAAAAGAGTGTTGAGTGACGGAACTCAACGCCGGGCTTTTTACCTTGGTGATAGAGTGAAAAAATAAAAATATTAGGAAATAACAATGCATTCCTTCGAGTGGGGTCGAATCCACAACCGTCGCGTTACAGTCACACCCTTGTTACCCTGCGCCACGACGGCGTCAATCTCATCATATATTTAATACCTTAAGTCTATACATATTCTAGACATTTCATTTTAGATTTAATTTACATAATATTAGAAGTTTCATGACACTTACTACGTAATATTTATTTATTCATAACACCGTTGGCAAAACTGTATGAAAATGAGAATATTTCTTTGTGATTCACACGCAATCTGCAATATTCAAATCTCTACTGTAGCTACCTCAAAGAAATTCTACATAAAAAAATATTAACGTTATCTTCTGTTGCCAATTTTGGATCGAAAAGATGATTTATATTACGAAATATTAAATGGTATATATATTATATTGGTTTATAGGTTATAATATATATGGTATAATAGAGGCCGTCGTAGCGCAGTGGCACTAGGGTATGACTGTAACGTGACGGTTGTGGGTTCGATTACGACTCGAAGAAAAATCACAATATTTAACAATTAAGAACATTTTATTTACTTTGACTCCTATGACTCATGAAATCTAACGCACGGGGTCGTGGGTGGCGGTGATTACTTACCATCTGGTGACCTGAAGGCTCGTTTGCCTTGTCCTTTTCCAAAAAAAAAAAGAACAACGCTTATTACCTCTTACTCAAAAACGGTAATCATCAAAACAATCGCCCAGTTTTCTCATGGTACAAGGTAGATAGAGAGATACACTAACGAATAGTGAATCAATATGCAAATGAGAGCACAACAAAGCCTGTATACAAATGGTGCGTAAGAAATTAGTTCTCATGTTACGAAACTTCGACTGTAAAAATATATATATTACCTATTACAATTCTGGTATTCGCATGAATAAATTATTTTTTATCTATGTATCTTCAACAAATACGTTTTTGTATGTTAAAGTAGTAAATTAGGCAAGGTTGATATATTGTACAATATGTACTAACATGTACATAAGTATTTGGAAAAGACGACATTTTATAATTTAATCTTATACTTTATAATATACATGTATAATAAATAAAATATACATATAATATATAACTTTTTTTCTTGCTTCGTTATTACTGAAGCGAATCAAACTCAAGTGTATTCACAATATAAAAATAAGTAAGATTAATATATTATATTTATATTATATTAATATTATATTTTCACACTCATCATATAAATAGCTTATTAATATAATGTCACAAAAAGAAAAGAAACTATACTGACAACAAACATACAAACATTGTTAAATATTTCGTGATCTATCAAACAGTGGACATAATAAATTGATTTTTAAATTGAAAAAAAAAAACAGGCGTGCTTGCTCTGTGATTTTGCAGAACGTTAACGTCAAGTGACAGTTGTCATTTTTTTTTTGTAAATCTCGTGCATACATACGTAATGAGAGCAAATTAAGAATATAACAATTTTTCTTTATATAAAAACACCGAGTGTAACACACGATACTAATTGGTTTCACGCTGTATCCCGCATATAGCGGGGTTAGCTGAGTTAATATGGGAACCTGATGATAAGATACTCCGTTTCTCTCCGTGTCTTCTTAAGACACTGCCGTTCCTCACTTCGTTACTCATTTATTTACGTCAAGTACTCTTAAATTATAAGAAATTAAAATCAATATGAAAAGTATAACTTTATGTTCTTTATAAAGTTATTATTATTTATAATTTTGTATGAACATGTGTCATAATATACATGTTGATACAAAATGGTACAAAGTATAAGCTATATTTCACTTCCGGTGATGTCCACTTACGGATAATGAGAGGTTATGATGGCATCGATGATTTACTGCCTCTTAATTACAAAATATATAATTTTATATTTATTGTAAATCGCAGAAGGTCATGTACATGTATAAAAAGAAGCGGTAAGGAGGACTTTTGAATCTACATTTAACGTGTTATTGCGAGTATTTTCAATATTAAAGGAAGTTATTACGGGATCAAAAGATTTTTGTATTAAGAAAAGCCGACGATAATATTATTGGTGTACATACTAACTTCAGTATTAAAATATATTCCGTTCTGTGCTTTCTGCGAATGTCTCAAGACATTGGGTTTTCATAGGCGTAACTCAACTAACCTAACCTAACGAAACCGGAAAATAAAATTTAAAAAAAAAATACTTTAATATCAGATAATCTACATGAATGCTTTTCAAATTTCATATGGAAATTAATATCCCAAGATCCCAGAGGGCTCTAGGATCTGATACTATAATAAAAGAACGTGTCACATGTAGAGTAAACCGTTTGCATCACGTCTTTGTTTTCACCGCTTTCGATTTAGCCGGTGCCGCGCGGGTCGCACGAACCGGTGCTCAGATCAGTGGAAAGATACACGTACATACATACTACAATTGATATCGAGATATACGAGTATATACCTAATTATTAATTATTTCTGCTGAATTAGGTACAGGCGTTGCGAGGCATCGGTGCGTGAATCATTTGGAGTTAAAGAGTTAACCTATTATATTTTTAGTCCTATTATTTATATTTTATTTATATTATTTATATATATAAAATTTATGTATACATAAAAGCGAGCAACATAATAATTAATTAATTAAGCAGGGTAGGCAGAGGGAGCCTAGTGTTAAGACACCCCGTTCCCCACTAAAAAAGTAATTTTGTTGTAAAATATATTTTAAACAGACATTTTAATATAATAGTTATACAAGAATTGGTACATAGAAATCACATCTCGTCCCGTGACATTGGTTTTTGTAATCGTTATCATCATATAGTTTTAACAAATGAAAGTGAAAATCTTAGCCAATGTAAAATATCTAATATACCAGCTATAAGAAACATTATTACTGGTTGCTGCAATATACGCGAGTATCGCAACTTCCTTAGAGACAAATTACATGAAATGTAAGTTAAATTTTATAAGTATGAAAATTACTATAAAATGTATTTTTATGATTGGAAAATTATTATAATATGTTATATATAATTTATTTGAATTTAAATTAATTTAAGAAAAAATGATCAATCATCAATCAATCCGTCGTGTTCGTTCTGGGTTCGATCCCCACTCGAGTAAGTGAAATATTTATTTACGTCTTTATTTCTATTTCTTCGCTCTGGTTTCGAGGCAAAGGGTGGCGTTGAGTTCTGCCACTCAACACGCAATGCCTCCGGAAATCAGCAGAAATTGGGGAACGGAGTGTCTTAGCACTAGGTTCCCCCTGCCTACCCTGCTGTGTGCGCGATACAGCGTGAAGCTGATTTACATTTACAAGAAATAATCAGAGTATAATAAAATGATGTAAGAATCCACAAAGACATTCTACATAATTATAAGTCTAATTTGATGCTTTCGTAGTAATCATGACATGCAAAAAAAAAACTAATTAATTAAGCACAAACCAAACAAGATAAAATAAATTTGAAAATAAATTCTTTAGTTTTTAAATAATACAATCTAAATAACTAATTTCAATTCGATTTCCACTTGGGGTTACTATATGCTTTCGATTTTCACTATTACTAAAAGTAACGTCTGGAGGAAGGTAGTTATTTTTTTAGCTTTACGCTGTATTCTCAGCCAAAGATGACGGAGCGCCACACACTACACACAGTCTCTGCTCGCCTCTTTCACTTCGTCCACTATTATCAGCATCGTCGTCTCTCCAGAAGGCATGTGCCTTCCAGGGGGTTTTCTTATACTTTCCAAGTGACTGTTATTTGAAGGTCATCTCAGGCGCTTCCCTGCTTCCTTCTCAAATCACTCTTGCTGTATAAATCTTTTGTGCCATAACATAAGAATAAGAATTGTGTGGAAACTTTATAGTTATAATCTCATGTATATAAGCATTTTTTTTTAACTTCACGCTGTATCTATTATGCACATCTGCTATGTGTAAGTAGCTGGAACCTGGGAACCTAGTTTTAAGACACTATGTTCCCACTAAGACACTTCAAGGTGCAAACATATTAAGTTGACTTACTACAATATATTAATTAAATTTTAACCAGCGATACCGTATCGAACTTAAGGTAGCGTGCAAAATAAGACGTGAACACTCGTTATGCTTTATGCTCGTTTATGCATTTTTAATTATTGATAAATCTCATGTTGCAGCTGTAGTTTGTATAATTAACACTATTTACTAAAATTGGATAATATATAGGTTCAAATCTGATAATGTTAATCATTAAAATTCTTTAATCAAGAAAAATTGCTTAAAAATATCTTTAATGTTTTTTTAGTTCATAGTATTATAACACATATCTATGTTTGTTTATTCAAATTAAATGCTATATTCGTCTATCCGATTGCGTTGACGGAAGCCACACTGACGTGAATGACACCATAGCCAACTAGTTATTACTTAACTTATAGCTACGAGCATTTACAAGGAATAATTCAAAGTTTTAATTTCACCACCTCTGCATCCTTATTAGCGTTTAGTTTCTAGGAAGACACTACGATGTTAAATATTTCAAAATTTTTATCGATTTCTCTCTGTACGTGTTTTATAACGGAATTACTAGTTCCTTTTATATATATCGTTGTTTTCAGTAATGTATCTATTTGAGTTGTATATATGTATACACTATATAAAAGTCGTCACTATCACACTCGGAGACCTCAATTAGAGTTTGACTAGCGATAAAAATAAATAAACAAAGAATTATGTTAATTTAAGTTCATCTAAATGAAATCCAAACGTAAAAATCCAATGCGTGATGGTTTATTAAATAAGCAATTATTTTTCTAATTGTTCGTATAAATGTATACAAAACATGTATAGAATAGATATATCACTATATATATATATATATATAAAATTGACCTCCATACAAAACGAATTATCAACCAACCCACCTGTTAACAATTCAAAGCGTAGCATTGCCATTATAATTAATATTCTAAGAAATCTTAGACACTAGGCCACTTTATCCGGTAATAAATGACATATTAAATACATGACTATATTATGACTTGGTTCACATGCGCGTGTATCTACTGATCATTTATAAAAAAGAAATATTTACTTACAATTCTAAAGAGTTTTTTTTTAGTTTCACGCTGTATCCCGCATGTAGCAGCGTAGGTAGAGGGAACTTGGAAATCTGGAAGTGTTAAGACAATCCGTTCCCATTAAGACACTTTCTATTTATTTTTTGAGGGATTTAAATTTCAACACTATAAAACCACTACATTTTTATTTATTTTATATTTTATGTTTTATGTATTGGTGAATTATTATCGTATTAAAAAGATAGACTAAATTGGCTATAATAATTAGACCAGACAATACGTTCTCCATTCGTATCCGAGTAGGAATCGAATTCACACCTCAATTCAATTGAAGTAAAATAATATATTATTATATGCATACATTATTATTGAGACCAGCGGAGGCGCAGAGGCACCAAGTGTGATTGTAAACGCGACTGGTTGTGGGTTCAATCTCTAGTCGAGGAAAAAAATATTGTAGTATAGTGGGGAACGGAGTGTCTTAACACTAAGTTCCCTCAGCTTACCTTGCTGCGTGCGGGATACAACGTGAAGCTGATAATTATTATATTGTATACACGATGTAATAACAAAATTGTGTGTCGAATTGTAAGCAATAATAAATGATTACATCGTCCGAACTAAATTGTATTAATATCATAGCAGTTGAGTAAACTATTGCAAAATGACATTGTGAGAAGGGAGCGGGCGGGGCAGAAAGTGCAGCCGACCGGTTTTATTGGCACATATAAACCAGTTCAAATTCGTTTTAATATATATATATATATGGTCAGCAAAACCATTTGTTATTGAAACTTGAATTTTTAATTTTGTGATATAACATAAATAATTATAAAACATAACAGAACACGTAAAAATATGAAATATTTTGAATATTTATTTATAAGTAATTTCATGTCAGTTATATAGAGTTACATACAAGTGAAAGTATTAGATAATTTTATATCAACTGTGTCACAACGCAATGCCTAAACTGACCTACGACAAAAGAATTTCAATGAGCTTTTTTATTTAATTTTAATTTACACAAACAATTTGTACGCTAAAGTTTTGAAATTATTATATTCTTTAGTAGCAGTCTGTCTGTACAGAATAAAACTTTGGCCTTTTTTGTAATACATTTATAATCTTATTATATGTATGCCGGGTAAAGTGACTCATGCAGTTAATTTAAAGTTAGTCGTTTTTATTGATATAAACTGTATACTGTAATATTATTACTTTATGTATGTCATATAAACTACTTATAAATATACTTTATATTGACAGTAATTTTCTGGGTTTAATGCTGTTAAAATATTTTGTGTCATAATTGACTGCGTGATCATTTTAAGTTATGAGAGAAACATAAAACAAGCAAATATAATAAACGGTTATTTGGACTTTTTGGAGAGATTTTTTAAAAACATTAAATGCATCGACAACAATATAAAGAAGAAATATTTTTCTAAGACGATGCTCTACAGACCTAAGCGATACATAAACATAGAAGTGGAATGATTTATACTCTATATGGCTACACGCGTATGTCACGTAACGAGTGAACCGCGTGTTGGCCGGTTCTTATATTACATAAAATTACGTAAAATTCTAGGCCACTTCGTCACGTGGCATCGCCATTACATATTGCGAGCAAGTTACCTGTTTTTTTTTGAAATTGCGATTTTTATTTATTACACTGTCAAGGCTTGATATTAATGTATGTATTAAATTTTACGTTATAGTTTCATATAATATATATTATCAATATCGACATAAACATAAATATTATATGACGCTGTAAGCCAAAACGAACTTATTATTTTGGTATATTTTTCAGTATACATAAATTAATTTTATAATAAAATTATACATATCACAGTATAATAGAAAATTATAATAATTAAAATCGATTTATATTCTACAAACGGATATGAAAGAAAAATGATCGTTCGTTATAAATAGAAAATTACTGTGAATATAAGCCTGTGATTGACATTAATGCGATGATTTTAGGTCATTCGCAATAATTTAATTATAGTGTTCGGGTTTCCAGTTCAGCGTGATGTAATAGTGATGTGCTGGGGAATTAGCAACTGACTGAACTGACATCAATTTTCGTTGCGTTATTATGATATTTATAGAGATTTTTAAATTTTTTATCTGTATATTCGTATCTAAGATACAAAAAAATATAGTCTTATATATTTTTTTTATTTATTAAACTAATTATGTGAAATTTACTAACTGTAGCCAAATAATTATGTTTAATTTGTATATAGCATATTAATTACGTTACTTGTTTTCTATTATTATTTAAGTGTCGTTTGTACTTCATAAAGTACTTGTAACTTATAAATCCCTATCCCAAACATCTTTAAAAATATTATTTAACAAATTATGCTTTGGCTCGTGTGTGTAGTACCGTTTGTAGTTGTGATCGTGAATAACCCAAAATCTTTTAGAGATCCAGAGCTAACAGTTGTTAAGAATTTTATATTATGTCATCAGAACGTTATTAAGATAGCTGGAAACTCGACAACATGTCATTGTTCCGAAGAAAAGCCAAGAGCGCGTCCTGTCTTCCTCTCCACTATAACTGCGTGCTAGTTCTACAATAACTATTCCATTATTGAGTAAAGTATCTAAAGTGAATTAATAAAAAGGGTAGTTTACGTCTTAAAAACGCAAAAATAATTAATTATTTATCTAGTTAATAAAAAGAGCTATAAAACATTTGTAATTTTTCACATTCAACACTTTACCTAGAGACCGTCGATTTATTCCTAATCTATTAATGTAAGTTCACTAAAATATGTCCAAATTGAAATTTCTTAATTAAAAAAAAATTGTAATAAATAACAACTATAACATACAAATATGCAAAATTATGTTACGTAAATATTCTTACAATAATTTTTATACATATCTGATCTTAAGTAATATTTGTACTTGTACTTATTTCTTTGTAACAATAATTATATATTAGCATACAAAAAACACTCATAAACTTTAATTGGGTTATTTGTGTTTTGTAAATAACCTATTATGATTTATGACTGACGCTGCCCAATTAGCATGTCGATTCTTGCAAAATGGCCGTGCGAGAATGGCTGTTGAAATTTATAAAAGGATAAGTTGTTACGTTTGACTTGATAGATTACTATCCTTTTATTTAAATGAGCTTTTAAAATAAACAAATTTTTAGTATACTATAGTACAATATAAAATATATTTGAACGGTTTGTACTGCTTGATTTCCACCACTTAACATTAGGTTCCATTTGCTTCCTCTTAAATACAAACAGAATATCAAGATTAAATTAACAGTAATTATAATTAAATTAATTATGTGTTGCCAACATACAAAAAAAGTAATAAAAAAATAAATATAACACAAGCCAATTAAAAAAATAATAAATTAAATATTTTCTTCATTAAAGAGTTAATTCTGAGGTTTTCCCAAGGCTTTTTATTTTATCATCCTTATTTATATAATAGATTAGATAATATCATAAAGAAGAGTGATAATATATAAAGACGAAAGCCTTATAACGAAACCGGTTGTTGGCCAAACCGAGTGGTCGGAAGCGCGTGTAATAAGCCATTAGTTTATCGTAACTTTAATTGCCTTCTACATTGCCTTACACTCTTATAATAAATTAATAACTTTTAATAATTGTTTTTTTTTAATATGTTAACTTGTTAATGTTAAGGGTTCAAGGAACATTGCGTCCTCCATTGTCGGCCCAGTTTTCGAAACATTGCGTGTTGTCTCGTGAAAGTTAACGCCGCGGTTTGTCTTGTTACCAGAGCGAGGAAATGCAAATAACTGAACCGACTGAATTGACTGAACCGATTTTATTTGGCACGATTTTTTTAAATAGATACTAAAATCAAATTCAGCTTCACTCTGTATCCCGCACACAGCAGGGTAGGCAGAGGGAACCTCGTGTTAAGACATTCCGTTCCCCTATTTTTTTTTTTAATAATTACCAAATGTTTCTCCGATTAAAGATCAAATCTACAACCTTTGTTGTAGTGACTATATAAGTTAAATATTTGCTAAATAAATAATAAACATAAGTAGTAAGGTTATGTTTTTATGTTGAAACAACTTTTACTGGTGAACTTGACTTAATTCACTATCTCTAAAACTTGAATTAAGCTCTGAATTTTATTGACATATCAATGCCACTATAAATTGCAGCAATATACAAGTGAAAAATACAAAATCATTAATTAAAAATTTAGTTAAATATGATTAATGTATATACGAGTATAACTATTATGTAACTTGTGGCTGTCGTGGTACAGTGGAAAAGCGTGTAACTGTAATCGCGACGGAAAGACTGGATTTGAATTTGATCTGGTAATAAGACAAAGTGCAGCGTTGATTTCCGCCACTAAACACGTAATGTCTCGAAAATTAGGTAGAAAGTGAGGAACGGAGTGTCTTGACATTGCCTACCCTACTAATATTCTACAGCGTGACCCAAAGAATATTTTTTTTTCATACTAATAAGTTGTAGTAATAATGTATCTTAGTGGGTTAGAGTTCTCGTTACTGCCAATAGTGGTTGGTCGTGGGCTGGCAATGGGAAGAATATTTATTTTTAATTTTATTTTATTGAATTCAGTGCCGCCATTTTAGACCTAATTGTTCTTTTACATTATTTATATTTAAATTATGTAATTATAAATAAATACATTGACAATAGAATAGAAAGAAAAAAATACATTTATTTGAATAAATAATAAAATATGCAAATTTCATACAAATCTAATATATAATCTACATAATGAACAATGACTTATGTAATATAAATCATAGAAAATTTAATTACAATAATAACAAATAAATTATTACGTTTTTTAAAAAAAAAACTGTAACAATAATGACTAACATAGATTGTACAATTATAATGATTTGATTGACTTTTAATTGTAACACGACGTTTTATATAATGAAATCTATCGGCCTCTAACAGGAAACTTGGATGGTCGCCGAGTTATTGTATCCATAGCGGATAAATGACTCATTGAGAGAATCTGGCAATTGTTAATAAAAGATCTATATTTTTTATTATATATATTATCTATAGCACTTAGGTAACATTACCATTTTATCTAAAGTTATAATACAAAGAATAGATTAACTTCTCGATTTTTTTTCTTTTCTTGCAGCCTTTTCTATATGATACGAGATATTACATGAAACTCATTCCTGCTAGAAGCTAATACCTAATACATAGCACGACTCTATTATATTTCTGACATGAATTGTAATGTATGATATGTAATATATATTGTTATTGAAATGAAAATATTATATTATCCGCCTTAAGGAATAATTTAGATAAAAACATAATAGTAGATGCTACTTTAATATAATTTATGTACATACATATATTATGTTAAAGTAAATAGCAACGTAAATTAATATAAAAAATTTAAACTTAATAAATTGTTTAATAACTATCTATTTTATTTTTAATTTTGTAAAATCTATAAAATTATAAAACTTTGATACTTTAGAACTGAAATAAAAATACAGAGATACAGCGTGAAGCTGAAAATATATTTCATATAGATTGCCTCGATAAGGCGCAATACAAAATAATACTTGACCTATAATAAGTTCAAAATGACTAATATACACATTTGTTTGTTGCAGATAATCCCTGAACCGTCGATAAACTAACCTCCTTGGCTGAGTAATGACAGATTAAAAGTTTATTATAATCTACACATCTATCTTGACAGTTCTATTACGTATAGTAGTATACTTCCGCTAAAATATTAAAAAAATAATGCGGATAGGAGTTTTAAGGAGATAGTTTCTTTAAAAAATCAACATGGAGTCGTGGAAGTCGTGTATTTGGATTGGTTTCGTCGTAGTTTGTATTTTGGGTAAAATTTCTGGGTTAGACAATGGGTTAGCTCTGACTCCACCAATGGGATGGCTGGCATGGGAGAGATTCAGGTGCAACACCGATTGCAAGAACGATCCCGACAATTGTATAAGGTGTGTATTGTGTTTTTCATTCTTTTGTTTAATTAAAAATAATTAAATGTAAACATCCATAAATAATAGATTCTATTGTAAGGTATGCATTAAACTATTTATAAATTATTTTTACTCATTATTTACCGTATAAATAACAGCAATGCAGATTATTGAATAATATTTCTACAATATCATTATTATATTATATTATATAAAAGTATTTAAATTAAATAAAAATGTCTTTTACCTATTTAAATAGATATAACAATTAAAGGTAAAAACATTCTTCATTTAAATGCTTTTAATTTAATTACTATTCATATTATTTTACCGTTTATTTATTTCTAAAAACGTTTAACAGCGACCGACTATTCCGAACGATGGCCGACATCCTCGTCTCAGAAGGCTATGCGGCAGCGGGTTACGAATACATCAACGTGGACGACTGCTGGCCAGAAAGAGAGCGCGATCCCAGAGGCAAGCTGGTGCCAGATCGAGAACGGTTTCCGTACGGCATGAAGAGCTTATCTGATTATGTAAGTATATTGAGATTTGAATTAGCACTTTTTGTTGATATTAACCATCTATAGCAGTTACGTGATCGTAACTGTTTCGTAATTATATATCTAAGTTTGTAATGTACATTATAATTATAAGTAATATTTATGATATCAAAAATGTATGTTTTAACTCAAAAATAGCATATAAATGTGTTTCTTATAAAAAAAAGACGCGAGCAAAGTCCGGATAGTTTGGTAGTCAAGATCACATTTTAATTTATATACCTACATGTTACATGGTACTATGAGGACAGTCGTGGCGCAGGGGTTGTGGGTTCGATGATTCCACTCGAGAAAATGAAATATGTAACATTTAATTTCTTAGCTCTGGTGTCGAGGCAAAGCGCAGCGTTGAATTCCGACACTCAACACGCAATGTCTCCACAATTCGTCGGGAAATGGGAAACGGAGTGTCTTAACACTAGACTCCTAAAAAACATAGTGTACATTGTATAAGCTCGCGTGCAATCGTAGTCATTATTTCGTATAAATCAGTCGCCGAGATGCGTTACAATGACATAATGAGCGTGCGTCGATCTTTATCGTTCTTGACGATTGTTTTTTTATTTACTTATTATTAAATATATCATTTTATGTTCCATCTTACCGTTGCATGCGTTTAATTGGTGACACTTTGCTATCATGGGTTCGATGCTCTGACAACGCAAATTTTTGTTAGAAGAATGTTGTTTAAATAGTGCTGAATTAGTTATTTCGAATATACGAGTACTACAGAGATATGCAATTTAAATACATAACACTGTATGTGTTTTAAAAATCAAATATCTAATATTAATCTGGCTGCTGGAGCGTAAAGTGAACCTCTGAAAGGCTACGCTTGAGGACGTCGGACTTTAACGAAATGTGTGGAAGATCGAGTATATGATCTGCGGGAGCCTGGACACGAGCACTATTCATATAGGTCGTGAACCAGCTGTTAAGTCGGAAACGTTCAGGTACAATGATGTCTATACTCTGCTTGGAGTAAATGACGGGGGATCACTGGTGTGGTCTGCGATCAGTGGACAGTCAGATTCAATGAGCTGATATACAGAAGCATTGTTCGACCAAATTTTTATACGGCAGCAAATGCTGATCAGCACTATCTAGCCACACCCAGGAGCTTCACGGAAATGAAGATGCTGAGGTGGATGTGCAGCTTAACGCGGTCTGACCGAATACATAACACATTCATTTGAGGTAGTTTTGGAGTCCGTGACGTAGCGATGGGCTCCAAATTTGGACGTACTGCGTTGGCGCACTTTGCCTCGATACCGGAGCGAAAAAGTAAACAAATTAATTATTTAATTTCCTCGAGTGGGAATCGAACCCACAAACTGTGGAGATAACAGTCACGTGCTTGCCCTGCGTGACTGGCCTCAAAAAAAGACGAACCTTTAATTTTGCGTTTTTATAATAAAGATTAATATAATATTTCGTATATTGAGTAATTATGCGCATGTCATCGCATTGTGCACCACCACTTACTAATGTCACAGCTGTCAGCGCTTAATAGCATCAATCAAGGTCAAAGATCGTCAAGGTTCACTATAATATATTAATGATACCAATTATGTACTATAACATAATAACATTTGAAATGCTAGTACTGATTAAATAATAAATATGACGCTTTACGTCATATTTATTAGTGGTAGCTACAGTATGGGTCTATAGTTTTATATTTATGTATATGGATATTATGGATATGGATCTTTGTTTATATACCTCTAGAACTTTGTTCTAGACGGCCTCTCTTCTTGAAGTAATCATTTATTCTTGAATTCATGAGCTTGATTCCTCATGTCTTTGGTTTTGCAGCTTTTCACATAGTGATATATATATATAACGTCTTGATTTATAGTATATGTTAGTATTACACAGATATTATCTATCATTCATATCGGCCCATTTCGTATTCGTTGTCTCCAATAGACGTTGTTACATCGCTCACTCGAGCGCAGCGGACATGAATCGTTCTTTAACCCCGTCTATTGTCGCAAATCTTTATTCATTTCATATTGAACATTGTTCTAGGTTCAGTTCTCACGGATGCCAATAAAAATATTATAGGTATAGTAACATGGCATTCTTGTATTATTAAATCTTTTAGATTATTTAGTTTAGAATACTTCTATTTTTGCTATTGCTCTACTCATTTCTCTATAAAAGCAAGCATACCATATATGGGGGGGAGGAAGCCTGTAAACGTTCCAGCGAGTGGGGATCAAATTCACAACCGTTGCGCTTACAGTCAAACCCTTTCACATTGAGCCATGGCGACCTAAATAGAATACTTCATAACACACCCTTTTCCGCGATGCAGAGAGAATTAGAGATGAATCACTTCGTTTTCGACTATTCAAAGATATTGTATGTGAAGTGAAAAATCATCTCCACTTTGTCACTGAACTCTATCAGCTCACTCTCCTCGCAATCAAACATATCTGGTGTTTCAACATTGCCATTCTGTCATTAACTGCATTACGATATTTAAAATCATATTAAAAAGGCTTTTTAAAAAGAAACATCTCGCTATATGCAAGTACATATATGTAATTGAAAAAAATGTATACTACTGGGGACTATCATAGAGAATTGAGTCACTATAGACAGCTTATATATAAGATATTACAAGAATTTAACATTTTTTTTTCTTAAACTGTACTAAAAAAAGAATGACAAAGTCAAAATAACCAATTAAGTCCAAACAAACCAGTCAACAGATAGTTCAAAGAATATATATATATATATATATTTTCTTTGAACTATATATATATATATATATAGCCTAGAAAATGGAGTTAAAATAAATGGTTTCAATTGTCTGCCAGATTCCAAAACACTTTTACCATTAACAAGTCATTGTTGCTCCACAACTGCTGCAGCTGTAAACTGAGGTTATGTAACGGAGAAATTATTTCTTGCATCACATCGCATTTTACACAGACTTTTGACACCGATTTATTTGTCACTAAACTCGTGTATTTTTGCTGGATTGTCGTGAAAAACTAATTGTGGGATCCGTTGTTATTTCGAATTTATATTTCGAAATTGTGGCTAACTTTAGATGTTATATTTTTTGTAATAAATATTTTTGTAATAGAAACGAATTAGTAAAAAATAACTGTATTTGATGATATAATTTTTCTTCAATTCACATCCTTTCACAAAATATATTATTACTTTTACTAATATCAAATTGACACTATGAGGTCAATTTGATTTAACTAGTTCTTCTTGTTAACCTCTTCTTAAAATCTTGGCACTTTTAATCGAAAAATGAAAAGAAATCGTAACAAATTATACTAAATACAATAATTATGATAACAACATAATTATATTATATTTAGTTCGAAAAAGATTTATTTTTTAATACATCATAATAAAAGAAGTAAATTAATATAAAATTCTTTATTTAATTTAGTTTAATTCTAAGTGTAAGTTTAACTTTTTTAACGTGTTTTATACATTTACTAGTAATTAATGTTAAAATGCTTATAATATTATTAATATTATTCGCATCACTTTCTACTATTTCTTTGTAGAGATTATGGCTTTGGGATGAAATAATTAACATTTCTCATAGGATTTGCGGTTTTAATCTATAAGTTACCGTAATGTCTTCCTCAAATCGAATGCATTCTTGGAAAATTGTTTAATAATTTTCACTGTTATTTACTTAATTATTTTAAAATATAATACTTTAGAAAATTCCAATTTATTATAAGTTTTTTGAAAATAATAATCTGATAATTTTATAACCTAAGGCCGTTTAAAAACATTTGTATTAAAATTGTTGATATAATAAAATGTCCACAACGCCACGTCATGTCAACGCCCAAGTCATCCTACAGCTATGAATATCTTGAATTCAGGCGAAAAACGGAGCACTCACACACAGAGAAGACGGAGAGATATATCTGTCTTTTCTGTGAGATATAGCATAAAATTAGAGAAAAAGTAACAATATAAGGGTCTTGTCCTTTAATCCCAGAACTTATCAAATGTATTGTATGACATGAACAATGTCACATAAAAATTTCTTACAATTTAATTATAAGAGAATAACATATCTCGTACTCTTTTTATTTCTAGTATAACATAAATGTAATTTTAATTTTTTTTTAAATCTGTACTGCAATAGAGTTCTGAACGACCAACATTAACGTAATTGCGTTAAGTGCTCAAGGCGTTTTTCTGCAGTTCCATCTGAGTGAAAGTGAATCTAATACCGTTACGGAGCACCAATTTGATAATAAATCTATTATATATATATAAACTAATATATATATATATATGCTGTATATAACAATCGCACTCACGTCCAACTTTGATTTACTTTTACTTTCCGCAAATAATTGTGTTAACATCAACTCATTTTGGTCTAAATATTTTACTTTGAAACCGAAGTTTTTATTTTTATTAATCTTGCAGATGAAATTAGTATTTTCTTATATTCTTAGTATTTCTTCTTTTATTTAAATTGAAAAGATTTTTGTGATGATATTATATGATTATAAGTAATAATAAACTTTTTATTTCATAATACTATATTATTTTTTATTTAAAAGAAAAAACTTACCTATTCAAATTGAAATTAGAGTGTCGTGATCTGCAATCATAAATAACTGCCCGAATAAATAATACAGTTATTTTAATTGTTATAAATAAAATAGAAATAACGTTCCATCAACGACTCTAGTTACGCGACTTAGAATCATTGGGACTGACGAATATCTACAACATCACATATTTAGAGCAAGGCACGTTCTTGCACAACAATTCATTGTTTTTATCTTACATTCTTGTAGGAAAAAAATGTATCAGCTGTTTATGGTAAGCATGAGCATATAAGGCGAAGATTATGAAAGGCTATTCGATGTACACGTAGAGGCCGTCGTGGCGCAGCGGCACAATGGTGTGACTGTATTGGGAGGGTTGTGAGTTCGATCTCCGCTTAAGGGAATTATTGCCTAGTAATATTTTCGTTTCTTTGCACTGGCATCAATGAAAAAAGCACGGCGTTGAGTTCCGCGAGAGTGGGGATCGGGGCTGATTTTTTTAATGTTCATATTGGAATAAAGTAATATATATGCACAAAATAGCTTACATTTATTTATATACGCTGTTTTAAAATTGCTCTCTCCTTATATAACAGTATATAGAGCTTAAAAATATTCACACGAGTTTGACCCAAATTATATGTATTTAGTAATTTGCTAATCGAAGATGTGAAATGCGTGAGCTATCGCAACATTACGGTATTGTAAATTAGCAGCCGAATTTGTGCTTCGTGTCAGAGTAAAAGTTACAGAGAAATCGTTGACAAACCAAGGGTTCTAAAATATTCCTGACTGATGATTACACTGTATACCGTTAAGGTAAAAATACATCAGCTTTAGGCAGAGGGAACCTAGTGTTAAGACACTCCGTTCCTCACTTCCCGCCGAATTGTGTTGGCCTTGTGTGCTGAGTGAGTATTTCTATTTTCTTCGCTCTGGTATCAAGGCAAAAAGCGGCGTTGTTGCCTCCATAACTTGGCGGAAAATTGGGAACGGAGTATTTGAACAATGGGTTCCCTCTGCCTATCTTGCTGAGTGCGAGAAACGGTGTGAACTGAAAAAAAAAAAGAAAAAATTATGAACCCACGTATGTAGACGTTCAAACTATAATTATTTTGGGACAGAATAGCTAAACCAACCAAATACATGCTTTAAAAGTATATACAAAATTAATTTATTCATTAATTTAAATAAAAATTTATTAGTTTCCTAGTTAATAAACATAACAATCATTGTAAATAAAATTTAAAACGTTAGATTTATTATTCCACGAGAATAATATGACACGAAATCATTGAACTTTACTCAAAGGTGAATAGACTTTGACAGTTTAATATGCGGAGGTGCGGTCTGCCAATAAATTTACAGTGTTTGGGTAAATAACCCAAAAAGGAATTTAAATATACAAAATTGTTTTAAAATAAATCCCTCGTTACAATACAGTTTTAATAGTAGAGAAGCTATTTTTTTTTTATAATATATTAGTATTTTTTTAAGTTAATAGATAAATATTCCACATACACACGTACTTGTTTGACGATCGTTGTGATATCAGTATTTAAAAGTTTGGTATTTTAGCTTCACGCTGTATCCCGCACGCAACGGGGTAGGTAGAGGGAACCTCGGTGTTAAGACACTCCGTTCACCACTTTCTGCCGAATTCTGGAGGCATTGCGTGTTGAGTGGCAGAAGTCAACGCCGCGCTCTACACCAGAGCGAAGAATAAATGAAAATATAAACTTAAATAAATATTTCACTTCCTTGAGTGGGATCGAACCTACAACCGTCGCGTTACAGTCACACCCTTGTGTCACTGCGCCACGACGGCCTCTGGTATTTTAGCGTGGGTTTCTAATTACGGTTGCGAAAATATTAAGCCGGAACGGCTTTTTAGATTCTTTCTATTTAATTAAAGGTTAAGTCCTCTGTCCATTCAAATTGTTTGTTTTATCATTAGAAGTAAGTGCTATAAGCTGCAGAAGCTAAAAATAACAATTGTTTCATGAATATATTGATATTTTATTAGTATACAAGTAAAGTCGCGAGTTAATGTTAGTATATAATTTTAATAAAATATAAAATAAGGCTTTACTCAGTTTCCGTATGCATTGTTTATGGATGCACAGAATAGTTTTGGGCCCTGTATTTAAAAAAGATAGTTATAAATAAGAAATTACAAAATAAATAATCATAAATAAATAATATTTAATATGGTGATGTAAAATTTTGTTGTATACAGTGTTATTAGGTAGTTGTACTGACATAGTACCTAGAAATAAACATGTAAGAAGCTAAAATATTGTATTACAATTGTTTTTTTTTGACGGAGTTTAACGCCGTCAATTGTATTCTTAGCAAGGCGTGAATATAATAATAATTGATGCCTCCGACGCTTATTCGCAATTTAAAAAAAAAATGGCCATTCTCAATAATAATATGTAATATTAAATGTTCTTTTGTCTTGAACACGGATATCTTTTATCGACATGATGGTATACGATTCTACATTTGTATCGAAGCCATATAAATACGCTGGTGATTAATATTGATGTTACCAATTAGCGGAACATGTGTTCATCTCGAAGTTATTGTTTTAATATTAATTATTATTCGTCGTTTATTACTGTGCTTTGTCTTGAATCGTTAATAAAATTAAGATTTTTTTTTGCTACTACGAATGGATTTTTCATTCCTTTGTAATGCTATTATTGTTTTATGGCAAATTTGAGGCCATTGTGGCTCACTGGCTACAGTCTAAATGCAGCATGGATACAGAGTAAGCTTGAAAAACATACGGATAAGGCCAAGAGAAGCTCTTGACGAGAAATATAATGCTTTTTCATCTTTTTCGTCTTTAGTACTTAACAAAGAAAATACTTAGAAGTTAAATTAAATAATAATCGTAAAAAGATTTCAATTAATAAAGATTGCTATAATGTAAAAAAATTTTATGTACACTTTGTCTTGTTAAAGTCTAATTGAAAAATATATTTTTGTAATATAATATGAATTCAAATTTAAATGCTAAAGTGCAAATTATAATAAGAATTTTATAATATTCACTTTAGCATTTAAAGTGCTTAAACTTTATATATATTTTCAATTAGTTCTATCCAATTATTTAGTAATTTATTATAGTAATTGTATCCACTTGACTTGCTATTTATTTAAAGAAGCATGATGAATTTTAACGCGATCATGTTGTTTTTTAGTTTTATTACTACAAAAATTATAACTACAAATATAAATATACTAAAATATTATTTAATAAATCTACTATCGCAAACAATAAAACTCTTAGGTCAGGTATATTTTATTGTATAAAGTGCACTGCGAGGTCCCTCTTGACTCATCAATCAAGGTGAACTGCAGGAAACTCTCCAGTATTTACGTAATACAGGGAACTGTCTGAATTAATTATGCAATTCGAAGTCTGTGTCTCCTAGATGTCCTTGCGGGTTCAAAAATATTTTATAATCACCTCTAAAAGGACCAAGTCTTGGTGCTGGTACAAAGCTCGTCTAGGTGCAACAAAAACTAATGACGGTTTGGAGGTCACTAAGGTCAGCAACGTATACGTACATTTAGAATTTTTATATTACAAAAAAAATCCTTATTATGATAAATCTCTACAAATTTTAAGTTTTATGACGCAGCTTCAATTGAAAGTAGAGTAAATATAATATATTCATCTAGGAGACATTAAATACTGCAAAATTTGTAAATACATATTCCTTATCTGTGACGGAGGCATAGATATGAAGACAGAAGTGAGGCCATTTCTAAACTCATCTCAATCTGCTTTCCATCAAATCGAGCGTACAGCCACCGAATATCCATTTTCTACTTCTTGTTAGTTACGCTAAGAGCAAATTGCGTTTTGCGGGTAAACTTTCTTTGTGACATCTGCCTTGTTATTTATGGCTGTGTTGACTCGGAACTGACATATTTAGAAGTTGGTACCTATTTAAGTTTAAGTATGTGTGCTCAGTTTTGTTTGACGTTTATGACAATCGACATTCTTTCATTTTATTCCTTTTCTTTTTATTTTATTACATTTAGATTTTGTGCCAAATAAAAACACTAGCGTAAAATATATCTATGTATACAATTGTAGGTACATAGACTAAATAAAAACAACTGTATTATATTAAATTTCGAAACTTAAAATTTTAAATTATCAAGATGAAAACAGTTACAGAAAACTAGGTCGATGGAAATCTACTAAGTAAAATATGTACGAGATTCTTCTATAAATAGGAAAAAAGGCATTCTGACGTCGCGTTTGTGTTCCATAGCGCGTCTTATCGGTGACCTTTGCCAGGTCCGTTACACATTTTATTACAATATGATTATTATCAATCATCGTGGGAACCTAATGTGGGCGTACGCTACCTTCACTTTACTTAATAGAATATGAACGTAATTTATTATGTAGGCGTATATTTACTTGGACGTTTGTACCTCGTATTGCAATTATTCCTTTTGTGGGTTTACTTTTAAATATATTTGGATTGTGTGTCCATAATTTAGAATTCACTAAGTCGTGTTACTGACTTTTCACGTTCCAACATGGAGTGTCTCAACACTAGGTCCCCTCTGGTTACAATGATACGTGCTACGTTGCGTATTATGAAGTACCAGATTATCTATGTCCTTATGTCTGTAGCTTTGTTTGATCGTAGATGTCTTCGAAATTTTCAAAAGTCTACACAAATCGATATTAATGTTGATTTAATCTTAGAAATAAAAACACTTTAGACTACTTGTGTTAATTTTCTGTTGATTGTAGTAACGTATAAACGTTGAGAGTTCTATGTATTGGTAATGGAGACAAAAAGGTATATAATATAATAATAATAAATAAATAAAAAAAAACTGTTTTCTGTCTCAATAACCTTGCTGTTTATTACAAACAGGATATATCAGTTGACTGGTTAAAATCATTCACGAGAACCAATGTCGATCCCAAAATACCGTGAGAATAAAGTCAGTTCATTCATTCACGGTCGCGGTAAAAGTGTAAAAAAAAACATTGGATCCGCCCAAATCGAGCCCGAGTCAGTCATCTGGGTCAAGTGCGGCGCCGTGTCAGTCTAAACTGACAACGTCATAAGTTCTCTGTTGCTTTTGTTTTCATTGTTATAGTTATACTTAATTAATTATTTATTTTTTATCTGTACTCTTTAACCGAGAAATAGCCCTACTATTTCTCGGTTCTAAGAGAGAATCTTATGTTAAGATTTCTCGTTTGTTTTGAAAGGTGGAATTCAACCCCCAACAAACGTTTATATTAAAAGGATATTCCACTTGGCTACGATGACTTGGCTTTTTTCCCATCGATTCGCTACTAACCTATTTTAAAATAATAGAATTCTTTTAAAAATATTTTATAGAAAGTGAGTTCGCGCTATGTTTACTATGCGATATGGAATAATTACAATCGATAACAAATGCTGATGCTGATAGTCATGAAAGTTTTCATACACTAATGACCAGCATTGTTAATAACATTACAGTTTTATGTGTTATTAAAAGCGATTTCACGCAAATAATTGATTGTGTAATTTATTAGATTCCCATTGTACCTTACCTTAGTGGTAATCTGGGAACCTAATATTATGACACTTTGTCCTCTATTCAAACACTACCGCTCTACACTTTCCGCTGATTTTTTGAGCCATTGGTGTCAAGTGGCAGAACTCAATGCCGCGTTTTTGCCTGATATAAATTTAATTTTATAAATTTGTACAATTTTTACATAATTATTTAAGACTTATTTAAAAAAAATGGTATACGAAATCAAATAATCGATCAAATAAATAAAATTTTACGATACTCGTAATATATTTTCGTTCAGTTAATTGAGCTTATAAAACAAGGTAAGGTCGTTCGCTTTTTAATAGTGGATATAAGTAATGTAGATATACGTATGTATAACTATACATGACATTGGTTTTTGTATTTTTAAAATAAAGAGAATTTTGTAAGAAATTACATAACTTTATGTGTACTGTTTTCATAAGTACTTTTATATATAATAATAATTAATATTAATAATTAATTTTATTACATAAAATATAGATACGTGTATGGAACTTGAAATATTTGTATCACTTAAAAGGGCACATTGTAAAAAAAAATTCAATTAATATTATTTTGTAGCATTTAATCTAACTTATATTTAATGAGTGTTTTTTCTGAATATAAAACAAAAGGTAAGTGTATAAAATTATTTAAATATAATGTAATCGAAAGAATGCAGAGTAAAAAACTATTCCCGCGGCCGTCAGTTTGTATACGTTTGCCTTTTTCAACTTTTGCAATCTCATTATATCACAATCGTATGTCGAAACCAGCCCTTGGTGTGCGAAAAGTCAAACAATAATAGAACAATATCTATAGTGCGCTTGTCTCAGGGCGTATATCATGTCTTAGGACTTTTTCACGGTGGATTAAACTAAATTTCTTATAAGCTTGTTTTGTGAAGATAGAAGTACACATTTAATTATTATAACATTGATGTAACAATCACTATAATATAAAATAAATTATATATGAGAATCAATAAAAAAAAACAGATAAATATAATGAAAATATATAAATATTTTCCAGATCAGAGGTTATAATATTTATTTGCGACCACTTCTCACCGAATTTTCGTTACATTGCATGTCGAGTGGCGGAACTCAGTGCCGCGCTTTGTCTTGTTAACAACACATTCCCCCTCAGTGGGAATCGAACTCGTCGCGTTTACAGTGAAAATGATTGTGAGTGTGTCAAACGCCTTATTCTCGTATCTTTGAATGTACGAGTATATCAGTTTATCTCGACCTTCGCGAGACGGATCGGGCGTGGGAACAAGTGTGCCGCACCGAATGGTAAACGAGTTGACACGTTTGATATATTGTAGTGTACGGCAACGTTAAATATTATATACTACTATTATGTGTTAATTGTCTTTTTGTTTATTATTCACGTATGATGAAAACTAAATGTTTTTTTTTATTGGTTTACTTCCTTTGTATATATTCTATTGTAAGAAAACTTCATTGATGGTACATTACCTGGTTGCATCCTGGAATGGCTGTAGCTTGAAGAGTAAAAGTATAGTAAAATACCTTTTATTGTACACCAGGTGAATTATGTATGTATATATATATATATATATATATACTCGCAATACCCCGAGACATCGGCGAAAAATGGGAAACGGAGTGTCTTAACACTGAGCTAACACTAGATTTGCCCCTGCTGCTATAAAAAACAAAGAAGAGGAAGTCATTATATGTTACCACAGTGGCGGAGAGCGTTTCTTTCGTAACAACAAAAGATCGTCGCAAGGTACAACGTGTAATCGTGACTCTCACGCAGTTACGATCGGGTCCAGTGAGTTTAAACCTAAAAGTAGAACATTTTATCATGTTTTTTTTATTTTACCTTAATATTAGATTCTTTATTTCATTTAGCAACTGGAAATTGGCTTTGATTTTAAAACTATTTTAAATTGTCTTTATATTAAAAAAACGTTTTAGATAAAATCGATCGTGTAACAACAATTTAAAATTACTTAGTTTTGTAAACTAAAAAAACATCCAATTTGTTAATATATAAAGTTTATTCATTTATCTTGATTAATCGTCGTGTTTGATATGTTCGAGATTTGTTTTCATTTTTTATTTGCAAGGTTTTTAATTTATTTTATACGTAAAACTGATAATATATAAGGTTTTATTGTTAATAATATATAAGACGCCATACCTGCCAAATTATAACAATAAAACCTTATTAATAATATATAAGGTTTTATTGTTATAATTTGGCAGGTATGGCGTCTACGTTTTTTATTTAAAAGAATTATAAATGTCAGCTTCTAAATCTGTATTAATTAAATACGTGCAATCTAATCTTATCGATGTGTAATCCAAGCCTAAACCAAATTTTTATAAAAAATTGTCTATATACGAATTATTTTTAATATACGTTATTATATATTAAAGATATTATATATTAAATATATTAATTATAATTATACGTTGCTTATGTTATATCGTATTCTACTTGCATTTAGTAAATACTTTATGTCATAATAAATTATAAGTGATTTTTTCCTTTGCCTCTAACCTTGACCAAAGTGAACGACTGCTCTACCACTGTACTGTATCGCTCTTGAATTTCATTGATTATAATCATATTTTTTGTTTTGCAACAGCGAAGACTGTTAGATAATATCGCAAATACAAATGGTTGCCCATTGTCGAACATTAAACTTTTTTTTTGCTTATAAAAAATATCTGTAGCATTTATACAAAATATTACTTGAGCGGATGTTACATCATTAAATAGTTACGTTTTTTTTTTCTGTAATTTTATTTAGTGAAGAGAATTATAAACATTTTATTTTGAATTTATTAATTAATATTTAAATGTTACAGTACACATAATTAAATGACATATAGTGTGGCGCGTTTTAAGAAAATATAAATCCTACCCTCGAAGACATTCTAAACTCTATATAGCTTACTATTCCTTACTTACATTTTTTTTATTTATTTAATAAATACTCAACACAATATATGTAATTTAATTATGTGAAATAATTCAGTATATTACATAATTACAAGAAATTTTTAATTTAATTTCTGCTTAATGTAATACGTGATTTGCTTTAATACGTTTATAATTCTTAACAAATTAAGCAACCCTATAGTTTAATATCAATTCTTATTTCTATTCAAAGTTTTTTATATGTAATTGGATATGTTAGAATAACAATCTTATAACCATTGTCAGATGAGTAATTCAATTTCGTAATGGTATAAAAAGCTTTGATCGTCTCGTAAAATTGCTGTAATTACCTACATATAGTTATATATAAGTATATAATTTGGTGGTAATACATTTAGAACTATGAACTATTAAATATTTCAATATATTAATTTTAATAAATATATCATTATTCTCCTAGTGGAAATCGAACCTAGAACCGTCACGTTTAAAGTCGCAGGCATGTGTTAATCTTTAAATATTTTTTCAATTAGAACGAATTTAAGTGTAAAAATACTTATTTGATGTTTAAAGTACGAATTTGGAGCGAAAATCTATCGCTAAGAAACATATAACATATTATTTTATATTTGATATTTTGACAGGTACACAGTAAAGGATTGAAGTTTGGCATATACGAGGACTACGGCAACTTCACCTGCGCCGGATACCCCGGCGTGGTCGGCCATTTGGGTGGAGGTACGTTATTATTATAATATCGCAAATCACGTATAAAAGCCTATTTGTAGTATATTTATCGTATATATAATATATTTCATTTAGGTTCACTTTGTTATTGTCTTGGAAAGCCAAAATAATTATAATCATTTAAAATAAGAAAAAAAAAAAACGAATACAAATTCTAGCATTACGATAGACACAGGTCTTTATAGTCTTACTGTGTGAGTTCGTCAAATTAAATAATTTCATCAAAAAATGTTACACAGATGCCATTTTATTACTAAACCTATGTCTGGGTTTGTGCAATTTATCAATACACGTTTTGAAATTAGCTATTGGGTGTGCATGCCTCAAATATATTCTTTTATATAAAAGAGCAGCTGTTGCATTTCTTTCCAGCTCTTCTCAGCAGAACTGACTTCTGAGCCGCTGGTAGATTCCCGTAGGACTGACACTACTGACAATTCTATATAACTTGATTTCAAAATTGGTTATATATTGAATAATATATTGAATAAAGAATATTTTGATTTTAATTTTAATGAAACAACGGCTATGACCAAATAACGTGTTTATAATTCACAGAACGTCGTCAAGAAAAAGTGTTCCAAGCTATTCATAATGATAGTTGCGTAAAAAGTCGCGTGCAATTCGCATTAAAATAACTTCCTGACCTGATTGTGTCTGGCTTACTTATATGACGCCATGGACGTTTACTATCTTTTCTTAACTTGTAGAAAATAAATTGCTGTATATGTGTAGTCATCGTGGTGCAGATGGAGTGTCTAACTGCGAAAGCGATGATAGTGGGTTCGACTCCCACTCGAGGGAATTGTTTTTGTACTAAGCGTGACTTCAAGTCCCAACTTCAATAATATTAATTTCATTAGCTTCTCTAAAAACTTAAGTCTCTGGTTTGTAAAAAAAAAAAAAATTATATGAAACCAAAATTTTATTTGCAAATCAAAATTAAAGTTAAGCTGACTCATCGAGTAAAAGTAGCATTAATTATAATGGACACTTTCTATTTTATGAAAATTTTATTGATATTTAAATTGCTTTTGCCGAAACAATTTCTATTAAGAGACAAATACTTTCTGTCGCGCCACCGAGATTATTGGACACAGTGCTGAACTGAATGTAAAAAAAGAACGTTCGATTTCATAATATGCATATTATATTGTGGCTTACACGAGCTAACCTAAGTACATATAAAGCAAACAAATGTCAAATCATTAAATATTCTCTATTAGGTGGATATTGTAATGTTTTACAATAATTTTGCCATTCCTTATATGTATATATATCGTAGAATTAACACCAGCCATTCATTATGCTATACAAATACTATAAATGTCTAAATAATAAGATTAATGAAGTTCCAATTATTTATTATTAAAATAATTTAATCTGCCTTGCACAATATATAATGATGTATGATGTTATGAATCAATTGAATTATCTTTGCCTTTATGTTTGCTTGTAGTTATTTCGTAACTTATAAATTTAACTATTAAATATAATATTTAACTGACTGACTATTTATTTTAACTCCTTAACGAATTGCTAGTATGTAGGTATGATCTGTGGAATAATTTTAACAATCAAAAGAGTAAATTTATATTAACATAATTATGACCTTAAAGTTAGTAATAATAAAATAACACGTAGTTATAATGCCATATCAGGGTGCATTTTTGTCATCAGTTAAAGCAGCTGTTGTAACAAATTCAGTCAGCGAGCGAAAATCCTGGCGTAGACCTGTAGGTGTAGTGTTCTGTATTGACCTGTAGGGTTAAGATATAGAAGAAATCTATTGTATATTTTCTTAATTTTAGATGCTGCAACATTTGCTTCTTGGGGTGTGGACTACGTTAAGCTGGACGGGTGCTACGCTCTCCCCGGGGACATGGACCATGGGTACCCGGAGTTCGGCCGCCAGTTGAACTTGACTGGACGTCAGATGGTCTACTCTTGCAGTTGGCCCGTATATCAGATTTACGCTGGTCTCCAGGTATTTATATTTAAGTTAAGAATTAACAGTTTATTATTAAAAATATTTAAGCTACGAAGCCTAGAGATGTTTTTTTAATTAGATTTATTTGAGCTTAATAATAAGTAATCTTTTGCTGGAAAATATCGATTTTTAATTAAAATATTTTTAATTATTATTAATAAATAACCCATTATGTAAGTTAAATGACATAATTTCTTAACAACTCCAATATACTTTATTGATATTTATTTTTTTTTCTATCTCCAGCCAAACTTCTCATCTATCATCGAACACTGCAACTTGTGGCGTAATTTCGACGACATACAGGACTCGTGGGCGTCCGTCGAGTCTATCATAGACTACTACGGAAACCATCAGGACGTCATCGTGCCCAACGCTGGGCCGGGGCACTGGAATGACCCGGACATGGTGAATATTCATTTAGATTTTATTAGTTGCTTAATAAATATTTCAAAATTAAATTATTTTTAGCGCAGTAGCGTCATCGACTGTAGACACTATGGTTGTAGACTCGATTCCTATTCGGGATCTTTTCATTTTCTGGTAAGACAGATTCGGCGTAGAGTTCCCCGTCTTTCAACATGCAAGCATGCATGTGTCGAATTAAGGCGGAAAGCGGAGAAGGGAGTGTTTTATCATTAAATTCTGTTTGCTTACCATACTACATGCGGGAAAATAGCCTGAAGCTGAAAAGTTTTAGTTACTATTATTAGCTAAAATCAGTTTACAAATTTAACTATAATAAAACTTATGACGTTTATTTTGTTAAATGTTTTATTTTGAACTTAACGATTAATAACAGGAGTGACACTAAGAACGATTTCTGTAAAAAGAGATTTTTTATGCAAAAATGCTTAAAAAAATATAACTTCTTTCTTTTTCCAGTTAATCATTGGTAATTTTGGCTTATCATATGAACAAAGTAAAACGCAATTCGCAATATGGGCCATATTAGCGGCGCCTCTACTGATGAGCGTCGACCTGCGGACAATCAGACCCGAGTACAAGGCGATACTGCAGAACAGGAAGATCATTGAAGTGGATCAAGATCCTCTGGGCATACAGGGCAGACGGATTTATAAGGTATTAGATAATGTAAAAGGTTTTCTTTGACTAAGATTATATTAAATGTGATTTCTTTGAATGTAATGTTTAATTGCCTTTTATTGAAAATACGAGTATTGCGTGATATAAGATTATATAATAGTATGGTAACGATTATTTGATAGTAGTAGTAATATTATTTAACATCCAGTCATTTTGCAGTTTTTTGTTAATTAAATATAAAAAAATAGAGATTGAAGCATATATAATTATCATCTTCACGTTGTATATGTAATTACTTTTATATACCTTTTTTCCAGCATCGCGGCATAGAGATCTGGTCGCGACCAATTATCCCGATCCAAGGCCAGCATTACTCTTACGCGGTGGCCTTCGTCAACCGACGCACGGACGGCACGCCCTCCGACGTGGCCGTCACGTTGCGGGAACTGGGGCTTAACAACCCAGCCGGGTACAGAGTTGAGGTGAGAATAATGTTTTAATCACGTAATCTAGTTATCATAAAGTCAAAAATATATATATAATAATAAGAAATTACATGCTTCATTTTATAAACGTCAAATAATTTACCATTGGGTCATTGAAGTTACTACCCCAAAGGCCAGATTCTACCTGGCAAGAAAAGTAAGTAAGAAACTGAGAAGGATATTTCTTTTTTATATTTTAGGAATTCATGAAATGGATGAAATGGATGATTGAGTTCCATTATCTTCTGTATTTTTTTTTTGTTTTTCTATTATCTTCGATATTGTTTGATTTGTTTTATCAACCCCGCAATTATCTTATAAAACAATACTTTTAGACAACGAGACAATACTTTTGAAATACTTAATAAGAAGTAAAAATCTTTTTTTAAATATGTTTAAATATATCTATGTCTGTTTTTTTTTTAATTCAAATAATTGTATTTTCCAGGACTTATATGAGGACGTAGACTACGGCGTGCTCTCGCCTCAGACCAAGATCAAAGTGAAAGTGAACCCCTCAGGTACGACGTGTCTTGCATTTATACATTAATTATTCTGTAATAAATATGATAAATGATACTGTTAAATATGATCTCCTTTTGATCTGATTAGATGAAACTATAGAGCTTTACGCAGTTTCTTAAATTCGAAATATTTCATATTCCCGCTGCATTTTCTCTTTACCACGTGGTAACAAGTCAAAACTCTGCGTCCGGTCCAACTCATTCCTCCGAATGGGAAGTAAATTCGCAGTCGTCGCGTTTACAAATGAGACGCCACTACGTTACGATAGCCTCATTAAAATTAAATAACATATTATAAGCAAACTTTATATTAAATTAATTAATTTATATTATTAACTAAATAAAAATATACAATTCATATAAAAAAAAATAAACTTAAAAAGAATAATAAATTGAACAGGTGTAGTGATACTGCGTGCGGACGCGCAGCCCCCCTTCGCCTACAACGCGATACCGCCGAGGACGCCGTACGCGCTCAACGACGTGTTCCGCCTCACTGACAAATAAATTTGTAAACTGTAATTATATACGCCTTATACAATGTTTGTGAATAAGTACAATCTGTATTTAATGTTGGCATGGAAATGGTCTAGTTTTTTGCTTTTTATAATTAAAGACTATTATTCGGTTGATTAAAGAATATTTCTTAATAAAACATGTAATCATATTAGGTAATGTTGTTCTATCTTTCACACTTTCAAATTTTTTAAATATTAAACATTTTTTTCTACTGTTTTGAAATTTATAAAATTCGTGTTCCTTCTGTGTGATCAGTTTCATATCTAAATGGACCCAAAACTAAACGATATTATAATAATTGTTTCGGAAAAACATATTTAAATAATTTATGTATACGTTAATTTATTGTACGTATATAAATGGAAAAATTCCAATAGACGTATCAAATAATTGCATTCAGAACAATAAAATATCTATTATAAATAATAATAGAATTTAGTAGTGTAGAATGTAGACCATTTCTGTGCTAATAGAAAGTTTTCTTAATCGGACATGAACTCCAAGCTACAACAACGCCATCTAGGGACGAATGTGGAAATCAAAGGAAAACTTCATTTATTATCCAGCGATGAGTGATTTTTTTTATAGAATATAGTTATATTTTTATTTTTCTTTTCGTAGAATTTAAATTCTTATTAAATATAACTTATTGATTTTAATCGCCATCTTTTTAATATTTCTAGTACATAACATTTAACTATAGGAAAAGAAGTCCAGTGATACAATACAAACTTCCTTATTGCTTTATTTTTAATTTAATTTATTTTATTATTTTGCTAAATCTGTTGTTAAATATCTCAATAATTCATTTGATGTCGATCATCTTATGAAAATTTTACTGTTCTTATATGAAAGTGCCATCTGGTTCGGCGCATCTAGATTAAATTAGATTTTATTTTAAAAAATCCGATTAACATCAAAGAAAGAAGTTTTAATTTTAAAGTCAGATATTTTTCATATAACAAAATAAAAACATCTAAATTAATATGAAATGGCGATATTTTTCTTTCATAGCTTATTTGATTAAAAAAATCGATCTGACCCTCCACCGTGTAGAGTATAAATAGTTATAATAAATATCAGCTTATATAATATTTTTGTAATGAAATATAGACGTTACCACTGCTTTTTGTAATTCTCTAGCTTGCCTTAGTTGAAGTAGTATTTATATTTCTCGTGTGATCAATGGATAGTTTTATGATAAATGATTTTGCCATTACGATGTATGTACGTAGAGTAAGGATGTACATTATAATTGTGTTAATTGTAAGTTTTTAATAGAAAAAATAAATACATTTTTACTTGAATTTGTTATTTTATTACCATTTTTTTTTAAAGTCTTAACTTATTCTTAGAAATATGCTTATAATTAATTTCTTTAGACGTCTACTTAGCATTTAAACTAAGAATTAAATCTGTCACAAGGATATTATCGTACTCTTACATACTTGTCAAGGGAAGTAAAAGTAAAAAAAAGGTTTACTTGCAAATACATTGTTTCATGATTCACTATGTTGTCAGAATTTCAATAATATCACATAGACATTAACAACTAACTATAAATACTACGCTTTAAACATGTTTATCTATACCCTGAAGCTTGAGTTACACAATTAAGGGATCACTAGTAACTATTTCGTCATCTTCCGGATTGGCTCTAGGTCTACTTTTCATTTTATTTTCATTATTAATAAAAATAAATTCATTATGATCAGAATTTTCTTCTGGAGACATACTATACTTCCTTGTCGACGATTCTTCTATATTTTTATGTGCTGTGGTCTCAATTCGACCAACAATTATTGCACCGCTACCCCTTTGGAGAGCTAGTACTGGTACCATTTTTCTTTCGACCCTCGGATTGTATTTTTGATTTTTCAATGTATCCCATATCTTATAATTTCTCTGGATATTGACGTTTGTAAATGGTGGAGCGACGATTGCTTTAACTTTATCAGATGCAGCAGTTTTCATGTATCTTCTACGTAAGGGGTTCTCAGGTTTTTTCTCATCGTCTGAATCATTTTCACTTGATAAATCTATATCAGTAAAATTTTGGAAACGATTTTCAAGATGTTCATAATTTTTGTGATTATCTATTTCGGTCATTTTGTGTTTTTCTTCATTTCTGTATTGATTGAAATTGCTTTGAGAACGTCTCTTGACAAAGTTGGATCTTTGTAGGAGTTCTTCCGGGTGATCAATAGAATGTGGTTTGCTTGTAAACTTTTTGATTTCCATTAACTTCGGGCGCTTTGTACTCTGTACAGGGGAGGTCATTCTTGTTGTAACATTATGTTGTATTTGAAATTTAGAGACACGGTTTTTTCTTTGGCCTGTATGAAGTAAATTATAAGATGTCTTAGCTGGTTTTGCTAAAGACACTACGAATTTCTTCGTCTTCCTTGGAGCTGTTCTCCTCATCAAGGATATGTTTACATTGATTTCTTTATTCTGTAGATTATGAGATTCTGACGAATTATCATCACTCTTAACTTCTATTACTTTTATCGTAAATATTAAAACAACTGCTATCTGAAAAAGAAATGGATAAATTTAGGTAAGCACACTTTTTAAATGAAAATAGTTAAAGTACAATAAACTAAAGTGTATAAAGTTTCACATAAGCCTATAACAAACAACAATAATAATGGGTATTGATCAGCTTCACGCTGTATCCCGCACACAGCAGGATAGGCAGAGGGAACCAAGTGTTAAGACACTCCATCCCCCACTTTCTGCCGAATTCTGGAGACATTGCGTGTTGAGCGGCAGAACTCAATAATAGGTATTAGGTCTAAAAAAATGACAATTAGACCAGTCGTGACGCAGAAGCACAAAGTGTGACCATAAACGCGATGGGTGGTTGGTTCGAATCTCACTCGAGGAAATGAGATATTTATTTAAAATGTACATATATTTCCATTTATTTGATCTGGTGTCGAAGCAAAGCGTGGCGTCGAGTTCCGCCAATCAACCCGCAATGCTTGTAAAAAAAAACTGAATATATGACCAGAAAGAAGATAATAACGCCAGAGGCGTGCTTATAATAAGAAAAATATGAGGAATTTAATTAATATACTTATTTTTTTTGTGGTATGTATACATATTATGTTCTTATGGTTTTAATAAAGAAAATATCACTCACCGGTATAAACTTCATTGTAGATATAAGATATCTTACAGCAATAACTACACTCTAAAGGAATCGTCACAAAATGTTACGTGTGCGAATAGATCGCGTCTTTAAATACAAAAAAGTAATTGTAATTATTAAATTAATGTCACCGAAATATACTTTGTTAAGTACTTCCCACCTATGACTTATCACGATTTACTTTAGAAAAGCTTTAATCACTTTCTTAAATGTTCTCATTAGAACCCATTTAAGGACGATTAAAAGGTAATAATGTGTAAATAAGGTAACTTTTGAACGAGTGATTAGAGATTTTGGAGCCGCTAAAATATTTATTGAATTTCTGATATTTTGAATATCTATTTCTATTAAAAGAAATTATTCTACAAAAAAAAAGTTGTAACAATCAAGTTTAAATTTCATCGCTGTCTGTACTTAGAAGATATATGAGAAAATCTATTATGAACGCAATATAAAACAACCGTAAACAATGAATTTTAACTATTTTGTCGTCTCATAAACGGCTTAATCGATTTAAATGTAGTTTTCACTATTATATTTCGACAAACTTTCCTTTATATTACATTGTTACTTTTATCTAAATCGGTTCATAAATTTAAAAAAAGTTGTGTCAGTAGTAAGTATTGCATGCAATAATATTGCTGGCAAATAAGAATCATTCCGTCATTTATTATAATTATAATTTAATATGGGGAGCGGAGTATATAACACGAGGTTCCCTCTCCCTACCCTGCTATGTGCGGGATACAGCGGGAAGCTGATTTTTTTAATAATTTATTATGCTTAAAATTATTGTTTTTATTAAGTGTCATCTCATTTCATTTGTTGTATCAGCACGATTTGATGATGGTGGTGATCTTACGTTAATTTAAGGTATTCTTTTCCCTCTAGTACTCAAAGTTTTCAGACAACTTAAGTGTTAAGACACTCCGTTTTCATTATGACATTCCATACCATTCTTCATTAACCGCCGATTTATGGAGACGAGTGTAAAGTTTAAGAGGAATTTTTTTTTTTTTGGAAAAATTGCTTTATTATTAATCATTAAAATATAAAATACTTCAAATGGATTTTCTTTTGGGATTAAGAAAAAATATAAAAATATTTTGAATTGGATACGACGACTGTGTGGGTGTCAAATCTGTGAAAGTGGATGAAAGTACATAGAGAGAAGACAAAATATTCAATATGAAAATGTGCGTGAATAAAATTTAATTGAAAAAAAAAATCATAATTATTATGAAATTACATACATATTTATACTTACATTTACATACATCAAAGCATACTTATCTAAATATAATATGCAGATTTATACATACATACACATAAATACATATAATATGAACGAAAATATATTTATATTAATGATATGTACCCGTCACAATATGTTTATTTCTTTAATTTAATATCTTTTCAAAGGAAAGTAAAATGTTATACATAACTGGCTTTCTTGGATAGATTTGGGAAGCTTGTCCCAAAGTATTTTTTTTTCAGCATCACACTATAGTATATATAATTCTATTTACTTCTTTGAATAAAAGATTTAGTAAAAATGTTATATGGTACATTTTATAAGTTTTAAACGAGACAGCGCATGCAAGACCTTGGCATGAGATAACTCTCATAACAATAAATAAGTTCTCAATAAAAGTAATTTTACTTTGAATCGGTTATTTTATTTTTGTCACTGTCATTTTCAGTCTTATAACTAAATCTTAGAAATATGCTTACATAATAATTTCTACTATTTTCTTAGGAAGCTAATTAAATAGAACTTAATACAAATACATACATAATAATTAATACAAATATACTAAAGTAGTATATGAAAATACTATTTGCATTGTCTTCTTTAACGTTTATATTCTAAATGACATATATTAAAATAATGGGATCAATGATGACTATTTCATTATCTTCAAGATAAGTTACAGTTCTGTTTTTAAGTTTATCTTTTTCGTTAATAAAGATAAATTCAGTTTGATCATCTTTTTCTTCTGAAGAAAAATCATTCTTTTTAGTAGACGGCCTTTCTAATTTTTTTGACATTGTTGTTATATTTTGACCGCCTGTCATACCATTGCTCTCTATCTGTAAACTTAGTGCTGGTACCATTTTTCTTTCAACCCTTGGATTATATTTTTGGGTCCTCAATAAATCTCTTATTTTATTATTTCTCTGAGTATTTACGTTTATAAACAGCGGTGGAGAGGCGATAGCTTTAGCTTTATCAGATGCAGCAGTTTTCATGTATCTTCTACGCAAACGACTCTCAACTTTTTTCGATTCGTTTGAATTGTTTTCTCTTGAAATATTAACGTCTGTAAAATTTTTCAAATTATTTTCAACGTATTCTGGAGTTTTGTTTTTGGAATTATTATTCTCTGTAATTTTATATTTTTCTTCATAAGCCAACTTATTAAAATTGCTGTGAAAGCGTCTCTTGATCAATTTTGCTCTTTGTATACGTTCTTCCGCGTAGTCGACAACATGTGGCTTGCTTGTAACCTTTTTGGTTTGCATCAATTTAGGGCGCCTTGTCCTTGGTACAGGGGAGGTAATTCTTCTCGTAACATTATTATCTTGTATTTGAAATTTAGAGACACGATTTCTTCTCCAGCCTCTACGAGGTAAATTAAAAGTTGTTTTGAGAGGTGCTTCTGTAGACAGTATGAATTTCATCGCCCCCCTTGGAACTGCCCTACCATAATGAGACGTCGAGGACGTGCTGGTATTGACTTCTCCATTGTGTAGATCATGAGATTCTGATGAATCATCATCACTCTTAACTTTTATGATGTTTATCATAAATATTAAAACAACTGCTATCTGAAAATAAATGAATAATTTTAAATAAGCACAAATCTCAATTCTAAAACTAAAGAATAATATTTTCTTTAGTTTTAGAATAATAACTAAAAATATATTACATACCGGTATCAACTTCATTGTAGATATAAAATATCTTCAGGGAATGTTACTCTACGGAATTAGTCATATAATGATACAGGTACGAGTAGTTCATGCCTTTAAATACAAGAATTAATTATAATTATAAAATTGTTATCACTAATAGCCAATTTGTTAAGTACTTTCTACTTGCGTCTTATAATAAGCTTACTTTAGAAAGGCTAATAACTTCATAATTAAAGATCTCCCATTAGTACATATTAATTAAGATATATATTTAGCGATCCGCACTGCGAGGAAACGGTCGCGCACGTAATCCTGGAATGCCCTAGATACGGCCCTGATCGAGCGACGCTGGAGGTTACCATCAACTTTTGTTGATGGTAACCTCGACCGGCAGTCGCTCCACACCATCTTAGAATCAGAGGCCACCAAGACACCTTTCCTCACGTTCGCAAGAAAAGTCGTCCAAATGTCCAAAAGAAACAGCTCGCCAGTCGCGACCCTCTCCGCACCAGCACCCGCATCTGCATCAGCACAAACGTATACACAAGCAACCGCACCAGCACCCACACCAACACCAGTATCGACACTAGTGCCTGCACAACAATCCGCATCTGCGTCTTCTCCACCCATACCAGCACTTCCCAAACCAACGCCCTCCACCGCACCGAAGACATCCTCCACCAAGAACGAAAAAACATGTAGCAAAACACTAAAATTAAACTAACGTAGATAAGATAAATCTATACAATAAATAAATAAAAAATAAATAAATAAAAAAAATAATAATAATAAAAAAATTAGAGTCAGTGAGGAAACTCACCTTAGCATATAAGAAAATACCTAAGATAATACATTAAGCTAATCCCGAACTGTTGATATGCCATATAAACAAAAAAAATGTTGTGAAAAAAGGCACGGGCAATTACGTGGATGTTGTTTATTTTTAATAAAAAAAAAGATATATTTTTAAATAATCACTAACCATCAGGTGACTCGAACGCTCGTTTGCCTTGTCCTCTCCCATAAAAAAAAAACAATATGCTAGTGTAAATCTATAACATTTGTATGTTGCTCCAGCACAATATGCTAACCTCAGCAACATCGATCTTTAATAACTCTTAGGTTTCGTTTTTCTTTAGTATAGATTTTAAATATTTACCTTTTAACCATTCCAGCATTGTTCTAAGGACTTTGCTATTTAAAAAATTATAATTATCTAATATCTATATTGACGTTTGAACCGTTTCAAGCCGACGGGGCCTTTAGACACGATGTGTGGAATGAAAAAAAAAACAATACGAGACGCCACGCTTTCTGTCCATTTTTGAGACATTGCATATTGAATAGCGGAATACGACGTTACTTATTACGGTTTGTCCGTCTATCTATCTATTTTGTCAACTTATCCGATCGTTCTAGCCTCTTCGATCAAAATTTTTAGATAGATAACTTCTTTATTTGCAAAAAAAAATGAAAATTATAAGTAAAATAAAAAGGAAACACAACAATAGATTTGTAGGAATATAACGATAACATGCAAAGGCGACTTTATTATTATTAGTGATATCTTACAACTTAGCCAAAAATCATAAAATATATTTTATTAACAATTTCACACAGAAATGTGTGCGGAATGGTGAATCTCAACAACACATTTTGTCTCATGAAAGCGAGGAAATGAAATAAAAAAAATTTTTAATAGGACTGATAATAAATATTTATATATGACTTTAACATTTATATTTGATTTTTTATTATCCCTGACCCGAGTGTGACCGAGAGGAACAAGCTATAGAAAGACACGATCGGCCTAAGATTACACTTACACTTTTACCCTTTGATTTCATACTTTCCTATCATCATCATACCCTTAAATCAAAAATGTACATAAATAAATTATAAATAGCAATAAAAAAATAATAGAACGAATGTCAATTTATTGAAAAAATAATTTTAGACAACTTTCTTTATATTTTACTAAATAATCATAATTCTATGATACAACTCGATTCATAAAAGAATGCTACTTCTTATCATTATTTTCTTATGACATGATCACATCACATGAAATGATCGTTCGTTAACCGACTTTACGGGCAATTAATATTTTTTTTATTTTGCATAGCTTTATAAACGTAGTTGATAATATTATCAAAATTACACTGGTTAACTAAACTTATTACTTACTAGAAGAAACAGTCGGTATTTTGAAATATATACATTTTTGAAATATACATATAGAAGATATCGTAAATAGCTCAAAAACTAAACATGATTTTTATATTATTATACGATACAAATTCAAATTTAATGTTATACATATAAATATTGACATTTACAATTGTGAATAAACATAAAGCTATAACCGGCTATATTAACTCGATAGCTGGACGTTTTCATTACAAAATTAACAATTTTATTAATTTGACAATATATTGGGTATTGTAAAATTAATTGTCTTTTACTTTAATCTATCTGTTATCTATCCTGATGGTAGTTTGAATGACCTAACTTCTGTACGTTTATATACGGTTTATATGCTTTGAAAATTCTTGGGCAGCAACGCATATTAATATTGTTTTTATAGTTATTCTCAATTACGTAAGTGATAAAAAAAAACATATATTGCAGAATTCTTTAATAGAGACGATTTTGAGATCACAATGATGTGGTTTATAGAGAAAATAAATCATATAAATGTATCACTGTTTTATTTCATAAAACTTTTCTTACATAAGCATAACACAGTCAGTAAACTATTATAATTAGACTTAACCTACTTTATACAACAAATTAAAGTCTAAAATAATAATATTATATTAGATAAATAAAAATAATTAACAAGTCATTCACGTGGTCTCTTTTACACCCTATGAAAGATATAATAATTATTTCTTACAATATGACAACTAATTTAGGAATGGATATTTTTATAAGTAAATTCAGGGCTCATGGGCCAGTCTTTTGCACTGAATTTGGTCCCCGAAGTTGTCGGAACTCGTTCTTCTTCTATTATATTAATAGACCTGTTAGAGAAAACATATTGCTTAATACACTTTTTCTGATTAATTTAATAGTTCTAAATGTATATACATTTTATGCATTATTATTATTCATAATAATATAAGCCATGTATTATTAAATAATTTAAAAAAGATTACCTCTCCTGTCTAGATTTCGATTCGTCTACAGGTTCAGCCACTTCTAGCTTATCCTCATCAGGGTTCACCGCGGTAGCCTTACGTCTAATAAAAACTGACTTCGTGTGGTCAACCGGTGCAACGTAATTTTTTCTGGTATTGCCATTGTTGCCATCATGACCTTCCAGCGTCAGCACTGGCATCTTTCTCCTTTCAACTCTAGGAATATATTTTTGATTTTTCAATAAATCTTTTATTTTGTAGTTTTTTTGAGTAGTAACGCTTGTTGGGGGTGGTGATGTGACCACTTTTACTTGACGAGATTCAGATGCTTCCATAAATCTGCGTGGTGTGGATCTTTTTAGTTCTTCAGATTTGTTGTTCTGTTTATGTTGGAATTTTGGCACAAAAAGCTTTCTGTGATCTCTCTTATGTAAAACAAACGACGTTTTATCAGTCGGCTTAAGATTTACTATAAACTTGTTTGTTGTATTTATAAAATTTGTATCATTGAAATGCGTTAAGGACACATTTAATACATTAGGCTCTTGATTTTCTACAACAGCTGTTTTAAATGAATCTTCGTTTTCAGCTTTCACTATATTTACCATGAATATGAAAACGGCAAGAATCTGGAAAATAATTTGCAAATATAATAGTAAGTAAACAGTTTTAATTTTTGAAAAATAAATTATGATATAGTTCACTTAAAGTACAAGCAGATACCTTTACATATTGTTTTATATTGGGTTTTGATATTTATAATAATTATTTTTTAAATTCATGCTGTTTCTCGCACGCAGCAGTGTAAAGAGAGAAGAAAACGTGTTGAGTGGCGGAACTCAACGAAAATATTATTTATTTCTCCGAGTGAAAATTGAATTCACATCACACTTCAGTTCAGATATTTTGGACCCATGCGCCGCGACGCCAATGATTTTAAAAAGTTATATATGTAAACATATATATAGTGAGGACTTACCTTAATAGATTTCATTGTAAATACTATAAATATTCTTTATCGAATTGAATGTAACACTCCTGAGGAACTATTACCGACTGATATATGAAAGCAGAAGCTCGGGTGCTTAAATATAGAAATATAGAAAATTTAATATACTAATAACCCTAATGGATATTTTCTTAAGTACTTCTCATAAAATATTACTGTTATTAATATATGATTAAGACGTAATTAGAGTTCATATATTTAAGCTGAAACGCAATGCATGTAATTACAGCGTTGGTTTTTAAATATTAAAATTGACAATATTTCTGTAGGTTTATAATACGTAATTTATATTGTTATACTCTACATGGCATGAATATAGGAGCTTTCGAATGTATACACTGAAAAAAGTATGTCCACAAATTTCGAACGAAAATTTGAATTAAATTTAAGTTAAATTAACTATAAACAATTTATGTAAAGATTTTGTAGAATTTCGCTATAATATAATAATATACTAAAGCGGGCGGGTCGTGTTTTGTTCGCTAGTATATAACCTATATGTCTCATGTCTATAGTATACGCATATGCTTATACAATTTTTATATGATTAATATTTTATTAGAATACTTGGACTAAATATCGTGATTAATTTCGATACGTAACAATCAATAAAAATTATATTTAAAAAATTGAGAAAATTCAAGAAACTTTTGTACTTCCGTCATGTTATATCGGTCTACTTTAAAATATCTAGTGCGTGTGAGCGTGTAGCAAGGTCAAGGGTCAATACGTCTGCTCCAGTCTGATAACAAAACACTGAGGGCATTCACCCACAACTGTAATACAAATATAATTTAAACCGAGTCGAAGTACTTGTAGCCCACTCTATTAATAACATCATTGATATAATATTTTAATTTTGTAAAAATCAAATCAGCTTCACGCTGCGGCTACGGTAGCCAGAGGGAACCTATTATTAAGACACTCGATTCTCTACTTTTCGCCGAATTTTGGAGTTATTATGTGTTGAGTGGTGGAACTCAACGCCGCGCTTTGCCTCGATACGAGAGTGAGGAAATTAAAATAAAGATAAGCTTATCTCTCTGCCAATAACGAACGGAATATCTTTTTTGTCTTCACGTTGTACCTTTTATTTAACATGAGAGGCAAAGGAAATCTAGTGTTAAGATACTCCATTTTATACGCTTTGCAGAATTTTCGTCATATCGCGTATTGTGTGTGTGTAAACCTGCTAACAGCTCATTAAGCAAATATTCAAGAAAGAGAAAAAAAATATATATTCTTAAAATCCAAGTATTTGTTTAAATTTAAACCTCATGTGTCTAAGTCGTTTCTTAGTTCCTATGAAGTTTGTTTATAAAAACTTTAATTACAAAAAAATACTTTTCCTTCCAAAAAAAAATAATTAAGTTACAAGTTACAAATAAAAAAATACAATATGATATAAAAAAAACTTAAATAGAATATTTATGGATAAAAACAGTTATAACTATTTACGTAAGCACACCCTCCACTTCGAACATGGGTAAATGATTTATTGTATTTCTAAAATCAGATATTTCGCAACAAAAAGTGTAGCCTTCAAACGGACTGTCGGGATTCCACGACAACCAGCGCGCGAACAAAGCGTTGCCTCTACATATGTCTTTGCAGAAAAACAACTCTCTGGCCTCTTTTCTAGAATAATAAGGATTATTAATACCTATGAAGGCAACACCTCGATTAGTACTGGGTTCATATACAACTTTATAATAATACTGTGGCACTCTTATAACACGATTATTATTCACATCAGTGTACAGGTATAAATCGACTGTTTCATTTCGTTGATTTATTAGCTGCGTCACTCCGTACGTGCCTGTGTACACTATTGTATCATACCCCGATGCGTGAATGTGATTTCTGAGATCCACTTCTAAAGTATTCCAATTGCCACCATTGAAGCCAGTCCACTGGGGGGCGCAGTTCACGTAGTGAAAAGTTGCTCGTTCACCAAATGCAAACACAAAATCAGTTTTAGCGGCTAAGTGTCCCCTCGACAACATTTGAATATCGGTGACATATCTCTCCACTCTATCACCAACTAGCCGTGCAACAGCACTTTTGAGTTCTCTCGGTGAATATAAATATGTGACAGGCACTGAGTCGAAGATACCATCGTCTATAAAGAAAGGTCGCGTCACACGCGTCTGATACTTCGCGTTGTAAGCTTTTTGTGTATATTTCGAATAAATTGCATTAAAATTGATTGTATCAAAACAACTTTCGTATACAGGATAGAAAATATTCTCAACTTTGTAACCAATCTCTATTATGTGATTTCTTTGGGAACAAGTTCTATTTGTCCGTCGACTGTAATATGTTGGATAATCTGAACAAATAAAGTCGGAAAAAATTCCAGGGGGTTGAAGCCAATCGTTGTTACTAAAATATTCTCCACTGACACATTTAATTGATGCCACTGACAGTCTTTGGGTGTTACCTGGATGCAATATAACGCCAGAACCCTCACAGCTCAATATAAGAACATCTCCATTATTTAGTTGGACGTTTCCATTTCCATCATCAGGTTCTAATAGCCGTCCGTTCCTTAATATAATTGGTAGTGGCTCTCTAAAATGATATCGGGTATGAAGAGAACACTTTTGTTCTTCTTGTACACTGAGGACACTGAGTATCAGCCAGTATAACGCTGCAAACATAATACTAAAATTTGTAAATTATGATAAGGAACTGTGTTCAAACTAGAATTTTATGTCACACTGACGTTGATTTTTGAGTGACAGTTATTTTATTTGTTTTTGTGTAATAATATATATATAATAAGAAATCAAAAGTTAAATTAATACCGTAATGGATAAATTGAAATACGGAGAAATAAAAAAAAACAGAAATTACCAAAGATTTATTAAGATACATTGAAAAATCATCAATATAATTTAAATTGAGAGTACTGTCACTCAACACGCCTGCCTGCCTGCCTACAGAATTCGGCACTTCTGTGGGGAACGGAGTGTCTTAACACTAGATTCCCTTTGCCTACCGTGCTGTGTGCGGGATACAGCGTGAAGCTGAATCTATTAAAATTTAGTGACGAAGAGAGTAAATTCTATATATATTATTATAACTTTCGAGAGAACTAACAATAAAGTGAAAGAGTTAATCTAGTTTTAAAATTAAGTAGAAATTCTACTTTATTATTAAAATACCATTTTGAACGTGATTTGTATTATAAATACCTACATATTCTTAAACTATTGAACGTGATCTCAAAGAAACAACTCGAAAATATAAAACCGACGAACGACCGAGATCCGAGGCCGTCGTGGCGCAGTGGCACAAGGGTGTGACTGTAACGCGACGGTTGTGGGCTCGAACAAATTAATATACATTACTTTTATTACATGATTTATATAATTAATTAATATAATATATAATTAACTAATTATTTATTTAATTATATTATTAATTAATTGATATACTTATATAATTACTTAATATAACAAATTAATTAGTATTAAGCAGCGTTGTTTTTATACATAATTTTTAAATTCTGTAAATTCATATATATAATTTAATAATAACCATAGTGGCACAGGATGACAAGAGTGCGCCTGTAAAACGTAACAAGTTGTTGGTTCGATCGACATACACAGAAATGAAATATTTAATATTTTTATTTTTTTCACTCTGTTGACGAACGAACGAAAAATGTGTTATGGATGCCATGGATCGACCCTTCACGAGCATCCATCAGTGCTCGCTCGTATTTTCTCAGAGACGAGTTACTCTCTCACCTCGCTAAAAAAAGAAACTCGTAATAAAAGAAAATTTCTTTTTACAAAAAAACATTTTACTATTTTTCACTTTATACTTAACAAAGAACATTGCTTATAAAAGTTTATAAAAGTACATATATACCAAATAAATAAATATACAGTATCGTGAAGTATAAATTTATCCCTATTTACAATAATTTTCTGTTTAAAATCTAACGTTATATTATTATTTGGGTGACGAACGCCCAAATGCTTCCTCAATGAGCGGTCGCCAGTCACGCAATGGCAGCCAGCCACTGTTTTATCTAAATACAAAGCGTGCTCAACGAAATATTCCCTTTTTAAATATTTCCACATCTCGCTAACGCTCATATCAAAGTGAACTATTGTGATGGACGGACGTTTTGAAAGATGATAAAAGTGTTCAGTGGACATGTGTTCGTGGATCTGTGATAGGAGTATGTATCGAACGGTAAGTGGGTTCAAACGTAAATTAAAATATTATATTCAAAAGAATAAAATAAAAAAAATTGTAAATGGGAAAGTTTGTAAAGATGAATATCTACTGAATTGATTTAGATAAAACTTTACAGTAATATAGATGCTACATTAGAGTAACACAGGGTACAATTTAATTTAAAGATTTTAGTTTAATTTAAAGATTTTATTTAATTGTTTGTAATTTTACAATAAACTTAAGCGGGCGAAGCCGTGTATATGTTGCTAGTAGCATAACATATAATAGGTGAGTTTGAAATTTACATAATATATTATTTTTAAAACTGTAATACAGTTTTAGGTTGTGAGCTTGGTCCCAATGCGTAAGAATTATTATATTTCAATTACTCTGCTTTGGCAAGACAGAGTATATATGTGTTATGTTACGATATTGAGCACACAGTGTCCCTAAATTGGAGAACAGAGTGCTTTAACACTAGACAATCCTAACATACTCTGTTCATCTCTCTTCTCTCTCTTTTCTTCATCCTTACACGCTCTGCTTCATGCAGGAAACTTGTGAATCTACAAAAAAAATGTTTATTATTTATGATGATTTATTACATTGGCTACTTGCCTATTTTGTGTTCGCCGTGACTCTTACTTACCGATTGTGTAGTATTGTCTTTGTAATAATAACATTATGTAGAGCATTTTGTACGTAAACAAATAATAATAATAATGTATTTAGGAATTGTAAATATGTCAATATGTATTTACATCAATATGTAAAGCGATAACTTTAATGATTATTTATTACTACTTAGTAATTTAAATAATCTTTCTTATGTACATACTATATTTGAGGCCAGTCTCGGCGCAGGCGCACCAATGCTTGACTGTAAACACTACGGTTTGTGGGTTTGATCCTTATTCCAGTCAATTAAGTATTTATTTAAATTTATATTTTCATTTCTTCACTCTGCTATCGAGGCAGAGAACGTCGTTGAGTTCCGCCACTCAACACGCAAGGTTTCAAGAATTCAGTGGAAAATAGAGAAGAGTGTCTTAACATAAGACTCACCCTACCTACCCTGTTGTGTGCAAGATACAGCGTGAAAATAAGTTAATTTTTTTTAAAGCTACACGATTGTATGTAAGTGGCACAAATGGTTTAAAAAAACTGACTAAAGTTAGTTAGTCATCCACTTTGTTTAATTATGACACTCATTCACTGTCCCACATCCAATCTAATTATAGTTTTGTGGATACACAGTAACGAATTTCGGTAAAGGCATTCCAATAATATGTTTCGGAATTTGAATTATTTTTTAGTTTTTCGTAGTTAGTTAGTTATTTAGTTAGTTCAATTATTTTCGTTGCATTTCGCACCTTGCAGAGTAGGCAGAGAGAACTAGTGAACCTAGTAGTAAATACATTCAGACAACTGTCATTAAAAATTTAATTTCCTCGATTCGAAATCGAACCCGCAAACGTCGCGTTTATAGTCAGCTTGTGCTCAGGCGCCAATTCTGCATTTAATTTAACACACTCTGGCTCAACGAGTCCCGTATTTTTTAACGCATCTTTTATATGAATCATATATTGTAAGAGTCGATAGAGATAAGTTAGTCTTGTCGGAGTGTCCAAACACTAGGTCTGAAATGTTTCCTCTGCCTGCAACGTGCGGGATATAGCGTGAAGATACAAAAAAATTACATTTCTCTACTTTACCACATATTTCACATTTATCTTTCGCATTGTACGGTAAAGCTCAAACATTTTAATCTTATTTTCAACTAGTTTAAATAATATGTACAAAAATACTTTTGACAGATAGATAGATGCACAACAACGTTACATTACGTTTTCTCTTTGCAAGGCACGTAGAAACCAACTATTGTAATTATTATAAACATTATCATCTATACTATATTATAAGTATCTAATTCTAAAACGTGACATATAATTAAACATTATTTAATAATATTTCAATGGAGCAATCATTTAATTTCAGATATTTCTACTGGTGGTGATACTGCTGGATGTCGCCATGTGTTACACACTACCAGGCGTGTTGAGTAAAGACGAGAGCATTGTAAACGGGACTCGTGCTTCAGAGGATTATAATAAATATAGTTATATTATTACTACATATTTATAGTGAAGAAATGAAATTGTGATATGGAATAGTTTAGTTTTATATGTTGTACACTTTCAATATATATTTCTTAATATAGGCTTTATATTCAGATTGAAAGTCGATCGGGGCCGACACCCTTATGATGTCAATCCATAACATGCTAAGGAATTTCTTTTCTGTTTTACTATAATAAATTGAAAAAATTGTTTTATTTCCAAATAATAAAATTAATTTAGTTTTTTAAAATATAACAAATAATATAAATAATTTACTATTGAAATGTGGACATTAAACATTTACACGTAATTATTATGTTTACTCTTATCAGTACCAAGTCCCAATTAATATGTATACAAGTCACCATCTTGATGAGTTTTTATTTTTTCTTTATATTATTATGTATAATAGAGAGTTGAAGTGTTTGTTTGGTTAAGCGCACTTACATCAGAAACTATGGCTGGAATTGCCAAAAAAAATGTGCTAATCATTTCAGGCGGTCCGAGGTACCTCGTACCCTTAGAATATCTCATATGTCACACACAACTCTTCGTTATTTCAATTCCACCACAGGAGGAAGCCAGTTAGCCACCTCTAGGTTACTATAACATTATTATAGCAATAAATATAAAAGAATACACAAATTAACCTAATAACCTGTTCGAAAAATATGTAAGTATTATTATAATACAAATAAAAACTAATATAGTTACATACTGTACATTTTATTATTTCAACATGACTGTTTTATAATTATTAGTTTATGATGTAAATACAAATATAATATTTTACACAATCATGGGTTATTTTACTAGAAATATCATCTTGTTTTCTTATTTTTTGATTTAACAAGGCAATCAAATATGCCTTCAAAAGTTTTACTTTATTTTTGTTCTGAAAAAAGTCCAGAGGCCTTGTAATGCATAAAATCGTTCCCTAAAACTGTTGCCAAATCATAAAAGAAATTTTAATCCAAATAACTAAATATTCTTATGAAAAGTAATAATCTGACTAGATTTCTTCATTAATTTGGTAGAGCAGACAAAAGGAACCTGGAAGCCTCGTGTTAAGACACTTACGTTTCTTGCTTTCCGCCAAATACCCGAGGCGTTCCGTGTTAAGTGGCGGAAAAAATCACCGAGTTTTGTCTCGTTACCAGGAGTAGAAATAAAATATATATATATACCTCGTTCCCTCGAGTGGAAATCGACGGTTGACGTTCGTGTTCCAGATTATTCAGATAAAAATGGCAGAAGAGAGGAAGTAGCGTCAAGGCAATCTGTTCAAAAGCAACATAGTTTGTGTTAAAATTAAAATTATTTAAATATTTTTAATTTTAAAACAAACTAAGTCACAAAAATCTTGTCTACAGGGTGTTCCTGTGTTCAATTACATAATATCTAACAATAGGAAGGGTATTAATTAAAATATAAAGATAATTAAAATCTTATTAAATATTATATTTTATATATTATATTTTATTTACACCTGGTGAACCCCAAACGTATGAAAATAGAAAGTGAACGTTATATTTTTTATTATATTATATTAATGTTAAAAGTAAAACTCTAAATGTGTATCTACGATTAAATTTAACTGTGTCTAATCTATTTTTTTACGTTCAACCTTGACTATGAATAAAATACTTTCGAAACAACATGTATTTTGGTGTTGTTAAAAGTCATCAAATAGTTTTTCACTGGTCATCAAGGTCACTGCCAGAAAAAGCAGTTGTAATCACGTAATCATTGTGGGCTCGATCCCCAATCGAGAACTAAGATCTACTGCTACTTTCTGAGATCTCTGTCTCAAGGGAAAGCGGAGAACAAAGTGTTTTATGACTAGATCTCTCTCCCCACTATAAAAAGAAGAGAAAGTTTATATATATGAATGAAGAAGAAGTATTATATATATATATATATATATATATATATATATGAATAGCCAAATTGTCATCTATATACTCTTATTGCAAAGCGTTAATCCCGAACAGTATCATTAACATAACAATGTACGATCAAATGTGGGGAACTCTATTATTATGTGAGCACATCCTAGTTGTTGAAACGCTTGCCTGCCGCGAATTGCATATGTCCACATTTCCGCTTTAATATAATAAAATAATTAAATGTGAAAAAACTTTGAATTACACCACATTACAAGCAGGTGTTGCATTCTAAACTTTGTTTTAGATCATAAAATATACATGCACTTTGTCTAAGCACGACAGGTAAAAGTATACACTTAAATTTTTATAATATTTTATATACTTTTATCTTTTTTTTTGCATAGAGAAATCGTATGATGAAGCCTCCGCGTCACCTCGTGTGTTCCTTTTAATTTCTAATCGTTCCTTTTAATTACCGGCTGGAGTCAACCAGTAATTTAAAGGACCGGCATGACATTCGGCGTTAAATTCAGCCACCATCGATATATCACCCCACGAGGGATCATTCATGAACTAAACTGGTTAGACCTCTTGGTGTAGAGGTCAGATCACAACTACTATGGCAACTATGGCAACGGGAACGGGGCGTGTTCAAATTTACTGAGTTTATATATATATATATATGCAATGATGTTGTTAAATTATTTAAATTTTATTCCTATTTTGTCGCTATGACATCTCATTTCTATTAGATTTTAACCGTGTATGTGGTACAAAGATATTGAATTAAATTATATTTCCGAGTAATTTATAATTTTTGAAACAAATTATTAATTATGAATAACATAATAATAACCGTGATTAAATAAGCACCTTTTTATTAAGTAGAAACAGGTTACATGAACGACAATCCAGTTGTTATTCTTTCTTATTCGTCGTAGGTTGTTTTTTTTGTGTAATTGTGTTAAAAATGTCTTTTCCGGTAAGTGAAACTTTCAAAGAATCTGCTCCACGCTGTCTCTCCCACACACCGCAGGGTAGACAGAGAGAACCCTTGTGTTAAAACATTCCACTCCTGACTTTCCGCCAAATTCGAAGGCATTGCGTATTGAGTGGCGGAACTCAACGTCGCGCTTTACCTCCACACCAGAGCGAAGAAATGGAAATAAACATTTCATTTCCTCGAGTGGAATCGAACCTACAACCAGCAGCGTCTGCAGTCACATACTTGTACCCCTGCGCTACGACTGGCCTCACCACTTTCCGGTAAGTGGGAAGCTTAAATTTATATTTAATATTTTTTTTATGAGTAAGGTTCGACGTATTAAGTAAAGGTCATTTCATGTTCAACCACTTATTTCTCACTGTTTTTATTTAACCGATTCTATAGGCAATTTTAGAATATTATATATTATTTGTAATATTAATAATTAAAAGTAAGCTTATATAACTCCTGGCTTTCGTTGGAACTATGTATCCCACACACAGCAAGTACACCAACGCGACCCTATCCACCCACATAAATAGGTACAAACCCAATCAAGTTAAAGCAAAAACTACAATTTAATATCAAAATTCTATAATCTAGTTTGAGATAAATA
>JBAIZZ010000225.1:123473-184425 GCA_037355905.1 Heliconius aoede
ACTTTTGTGGATCGATCCAGGAAAAGCAAAGGGGATGAAGTCGCTTTAATAAATCAACTTCATCCCATAGTCACGGCACTAGCCTCATTGAGAGTGGAAGTACCAGACCATGTCGTGTACACGCTGAACATGATTTTTGATACAATTACGTCAGTGCTGTTTGGACCTCACACCAATGTATACTGGCCTATATTTACAAATATTCTTCTTAGGTTCTTGAAGTAAGTGTTATTCCTTATTAACCTATATTATTAATTCTTGTTGGCTTCCTATATATCTGCTATCTAAGTTATAGAAGAGAAACATAATCTCTCTCTGTTTTCTATTTTCTCTTTTCTGTGACGTCGATGCAATGAACGCTTTTTGTCTTAAAAACTTTCTTACGTACTTAACATATTTTATTAATAATGAATAGTTATTTTTGCTTTTAGACAGTGGATATGTTTTAATTTATTCGAAACGAGAGCGAGTTTAAATAATTACCATGAATGTGCACAACTCATTTATACTGTTACGTGTAGGACTGTAGGTATATTTATTGACGAAATCGTTTTGGAAATTCAAATGAATTCAAACCTGGTACCTTCTCAAATAACAGGCAAATTATGAATATTACTTAACAACAGTTAGTAGTACTTTGGAAGTAGTACTTTGGAATACATCTCATCCATGAGATGTATTCCAAACTATAGTCTTCCATCTATCTATTAAGCGATATCTTTGTCCCACATTTTTGAAGAGTTTAGCTTACTTTTTAATCAAAGTACTTCAAATATGTTATTTATTTTTTGTGTCACAGTAGTTATCATATTTATGATATAGCCCGCTAGAGACCCGCTTGCAGCTTCGTCCGTTACAAACGAAAAAACGAACGTATATTTCGCATATTATAGAGAACTTTTTTTTAAATATATAATTATTAATACCTATTATCTTTCCAGATTGCTGATGTAATATCGGAACTGCCTTGATCCCTGTGCAATCAAATTTCATAAGTTATCTGTTGTACTAACAAATTACGGTGTTATATTTTTTATGATTATATATATAATATAGGTAAACTGATAAATTTACAAGATATATTAACATTTACGAAATTGAAGCTAGGTGGTAGGTGGTATGAAAAATGGTACCTACGCTATAATATACCCAATTATTATCAAAATTACTGCACAGTGAGTTACAGTAACAACATAAAAGGGCTTCCATTTTGTACGAAAAAATAAAAAAAAAACAATCTATCTTCCCATGTTTTATTGAAAATTCACACACACAAAACAATTGTTACAAGCAATACAACGGTCCGGTCAAAAAATCTGTGAACCAGGTTCTAATAATCATTAGAATTACCATTTAATTTGAAGTAAAATATTCTAAAGTTACATTTACTTACTAAATAATAAATTTTATTTGTAATTAATTTACGAAAAAAATATGAATTTCCAATGTTGTTTTATATATTAAAAGCAAATTCACTTAAGGAAAAATTTGCTATTTCCAGAAAGAAATCAAATTAAACACAAGTATCGTCAGCCCTTCTTCTAGTAGACGGCAAAGGTTCTTTAAATCTTTGCATCGACCTCCAACACGCCTTTGCGGCGGAACTATAGGTGTCCATGTATTCGGTTCTTCCTGGGAAATCGGTAAACCAGGTCTGGATAGATTTTGGACTAACTCCTGTAGTCACCGGACTAGGTGGATGGATGGTGGGTCGAACTTTGGGTGGCTGATCGGTGAAATGCGTGGGATCCTTATAACAACGTAGCAGCCCAAGCTTATGACTTTCTATTGGAACTGGCGCGTTGGACTGTGCCGCAGCTATTATTTTTCGGTAATCTGATATTGGGAACGCTAGCATAAAAGGCAATAAATTCATTAATATTTTTATTACAATATTTTTATAAAATAATTCAATGTTATACACGTATTCTTAACAAAGAAAAAGTTTAAAGTTTCAAGTTCAAGTAAATATCCGATAACAATTAAAAATTCTTGAAATAATAAATATACATATTTCATATAAACGATTAAAAAAAGCTATTTCAAAATGTTTCATTTTAAAATAGCTTTCTTCTTAATACCAATTGAATCACCATTATGATCATTCAAAGTAAGTTCAATATATCTCCATATTGACTACTTTATAAGGTTTTACATATTAAAGTTAATTGAAATCATTGACCCCTTCGTCTTACGCTAAACTAACTGACGCCCAATAATATAATAATAAGTCGTTGTAGTTCGATCCTCACTTAAAATATTTTTTTTTCTCTATATAAATAAAAACAAAATGCGGCGTTAGATCCTATCTCGTATAAGCAAAATCTCTAAAGGAGACGAAATATTGATTTTTTTTTAGAGTACACTTACATCTTTTCTTAAACGTGGCTTGATACATTGTCATCATTTTACTGTCGAGATCGTCGCAAGGATGATCGAGTATATCATTTGTTACATCGACCATCTACAAATAATACCTACTTATGTTCAATTGCATCATAAGCCGTGGCGTAGCGACTAACAAGAACAGGGTGAGAAATGATAATTTTTTGTTCTAAAGGAGTTTTATATTAAAACATGTTCCCGATAGGAAAATAACTAACCTTAGATTACGTTATTTAATTAATGGAAATGTGACAAATATTTCTAGGTATTTTGCATCATTAGATATTTATAGATTCTGTGATATTTAACATTTTTTCGATTCCAAATCGTAATTAAAAAGACAATTCAAATTAATTCAAACAAAACTTAAAATATTACCTGGGTGGAATAAAGTCACTTATTTACCTGCTTTCTTAATTGTTCATAATCTTGACAAAGTTTTTGCTCCTTTTCGAGTAATTGTTTGTATTGTTCGACTCGAGGAGAATATGAATGGGCATCGCAGTGGCAGTATGGTGCGACGGGCGCAGGTCTGACGGTTGGCGCTGCATTGGGGGTAGGTGGTTCACATGGCCTAAAAAAAATTAAGTGCTAAATTTATACATTAATATGGTAAGTAGTAATTAATTAATTATTGCAAAAATGAGAGGTAACGTAAAAAGCGTTATAAAAAAAAACGTAATACTCAGAAAGTATGGACTGAACATATAACTTGGCTCTACTAACTATCTCTACTACTAAAATGTTTACTAATACAAAACAGTCTTACTTTCCCACGACAGGTTTTGGAAAAGGCCAACGATATTCGCTGTTTGTTGTTGTATCCATTTTACTCTAAATTTACTTGAAATTTTACCAAAATGTTATAATCGACACTTATAATTTTCTAATCATACATAAGTTGCAATGTTATCAATTTATGATGTTAATATTTTTTAAATTAACAATAACTGCCTTTGCCAACTGACACCCTACATAATTTAATACAGCTTTCGAAACGAAAAATTTTATTTGCATTATAATTTCATCAATGAGGGAAGATAAAAACATTTTGACACTTTTCTTTTATTTTTTTCTATATTCAATGATGTAGACAGCTACAATAATTGTATTTAGTATATAAACAAATTATAAATATTATTTACATATGGTATACATTCGTTTCTGGCAACACTCTAACTCAGCCTACACCTGGCAACTCGTATGTTTTTCTGTCAGCAGTCATCAAATCAGCTGTGTATCACATACTGGGAACATGTAACATAACAAATGTGCGTATTTAAAATTTTGATGTGAAAATGTCCAGTGTATCAATTGATATAAAAGCAACTCAATGTTTATGATAATTTTTTTGTGGAAGAAACATGGCGCGCCGGAGGAGCAGCGGCATCACGAGCCTGGGATTTAACCAGGATCAAGGTTTGTCTCACTTCCTAGTTCGCCTACCAGAGTTCTTTGTTCTCTTTGGTACTGACCAAATTATTAAACATATGCATCACGTTATACCTGACGAACTATATTGAGACAGTTTAAAGATGAATGACCACGCTATACAATTGCGTTGCGTACAATACGGTTGCCACGCTCCTTGCGTTCGTAAAAACTCCACGTGTTGTTGATATTTTTGGTAGCGCGCCCACGCAGTTAACTTTATGAATGCTCACTATTGTTTGGTTTTCTCATTTTATATTATTTGTTAGATTAGAATTATTGTGACCACAAAGTTTTAAGGTAATTATTTTTGATATTCAAAAAAGATTATCGAAAAATTTTGGTGAAATATTTTAGTCTTAACTAAGAATTCATTCAGTAATGAGATTTTGTATGTTGTTATAGAGTCTATTCACCCTTGTATCACACAACTAGACATCATTTTTAATCTATAATTAAGTACAGCAAAACAATAGAAAAGATATGCAAAATTATTGCTATAAGTAATTAAGAATATATAAATACACTTCATGTAATTATCTATGAAAATTATTTTTTTAGGTAAACATATTTTATTATTCTTATGAGTCATTTACCTATTGTTATTTTTTTTCTATAAATACAAACAAAACTAATCGTTAAAAGATTACTCTTTATTAAGATTATTCAAACATATGTTTATGTTTTTGAATCTATCATTCTACATTATAGACTTTTTTGTAAATCTATCTCATCCAAAAAGATAAGTTGTAACAAGCATTTAGCAATTTCAATGTAACTTTAATAAGAATGTGTGGTTTAGTGGTTAGAACACTTGGATTGTTTAAAACAATTGCCAGTTTCATTTTATCTTAGAATGAATTACATTAAATGTTTTATGATATCCAAAAATTTTGTATTTTTATAAATCACAGGCTGCTTCACTTGCTGTTTAACATCTGGCCTGCGTGTCTATAATGTGGACCCATTGGTTGAAAAGGCTCACTACAGTAAGTAAATCTAGAAATCTTTTCATAGTAATAATTTTACCAAATGGCATTGAAATGGTAATTAATTTTGTATATGGTCTTATCTATTTTATTTCATAATGATTTTGAATTGTCCTAAATTTTTGAAGAAAATGCAATATTGGTTGAAAATTATATGTATATAACATAGAGTAAAATTAAAAGTAAGTAAGTAAAGTTTTATTATTATAGATAATATTTATAAATAATATGGTGACATATTTGTTTTATATAATATTGTAGCCAAAATATACTTTTCTATATACTATTATCATAGTTACCTTAGAAACATGTGTATGCATAAATTTGCATTTTCTTTAAATAAACTTGGACACCTGTTTTGTATTATTATTACTGCATTAATTGTTTTAATTTGAGTAACCCTATAATTTACAAAGGCCAATATGATTGATTACAAAAGGTTATATACAAATAAATTCTTTTTAATTTTCTATTTACATGCATTTCTTTCTTTGAATATACATACGACAAATAGTAATGTAAATGAACTTTGTACATAGGAACTTATGTTATAGGTCACTAATTTACATAGCTTTTCTGCTATAGTGTTAAGATGTTAAATGCTAACTCAAGACTTACCATAATTATAGTAAAATTTACCTTACCATAAATATAGCAGATAAAGAAATTATATTTAATCTGCGAAAAAACTGCATGTGTTTTTATTTTAAAACTAGTGACCCACATCGTAAGCTTCAATTTATGTTATGGCCCAATTTAATTATATTACCTTTACATAAATTGTAGTCTATGTGTTACTTTTATGTATAAGTTATATCATTCTAAAATTTCATCTAAATCCCTTTGGGATTTTTTGTATGACAGTGGAATAAACATCCATCCATCTTCATAAACTTTCACATTTATAGCATTGGTCAATAAATTCTTATCTTTTCATTGAAAATATTTTAAATAACTTGGGAATTATGTACATTATATAACTAAATATAAAATTTATATGATATCAAATAGTGAGATCATTGTAATACAGGGGACAATGTACAATTGTAATTACTAAAACTCTTAGATTGAATATAATTAATATTAAAATAATTTACTGCTAATAAAGCAAGCAATGTCTTGAAAATTGGGGGCAAGTGAGAAATCAAGTTTCAACACTAAGTTACAGAGTGAAACATAAAAAATATATCTAATAAGCGTTTTTTTACTTAAATTTCAGGCAAAGAAGAACTAGGGGAAGTGTCACTATGTGAAATGGTATTCCGTACAAACTGGCTCTTGCTAGTTCGAGCCAGACGCCCCTGCAGCCTGATGCTGCTCGACGACCAGCAGCGCGCCTTCAAAGCCGAGGTTCTGTTCAAATCGCCAATAAGAGCGCTGAAAGCTAGGAAAGACAAGTAATATAAGACTTTTTCAATTATTAATAGAACTACAATTAAGGAAAATACTGTATTTTTAAAAATATTTTGATTTCTTTGTTCTTTATCTTTAACACAGCGTGAATAATGAATACAACTAATATTTTATGACGCATTTATACATTACACGTCAGCGCTGCTCTATTGTATGAAAATAATTGCTTTAAAATACATGAGGCCGTCGTGGTTTAGTGGCTCAACTTGTCACTGTAAGCGCGACTATTTTGAGTTTGATTACCACAGGGAGGATGAATTATTAATTTTTTGTTTCCCCGCTTTGGTAACCAGACCAATCGTGCATCTAGCTTCGCCACTCAACACGCAAACGTGTAAAGAATTTGGTGTAAAACTGGAGAAACGGAGTGTCTTAACACCAGGTTCCTCCAGTTTCCTATGCTATATAGCGGATACGTGCAACGTAAAATATACATTAAGTAATGAGTTGTTAGGCATTCCACAAATCGTTTATTTGCCGATTTTAAAATGCACATGGTCGTTAGAACACAAGGCCTTGGATCGACCTTCGAATAATAAATTTTGGTTGAAACTTCCCTAACTATGATAATATTGATTTATTTTAAGTACTTACATACTATTTTGTGTTAAAATTAAAATTTTCGTTAGTTATATAGAATATTTAATTTTTTTTCCTTGGTTATTAGCCTATGTAACAGTTGCAAGTCACAATTTATGATAAAAATATACTTACAAGTAAATTTTTATACGTTTGTTAAAAAGTACTTATAATAAGGTTGTATTATAAATTGATATTAGAAAAGATTTGGAATGAATAATTTCCTACTTGGTTAAATAACAATTTGCTGTGCCCACAAATCCTATATTATATTTAGTTTATAAGAATATACAATGTTTAATAGATATTAGATCCAACTACAAAGGTGTCATATATATAAAAGTTTAATCATGAAATTATAAAATTTTCTATAGCAACAAAATACTATTCAATCGGTGGGTGGTTCAAAATTTCATGTAATAAATATACATTATTACGATCGATACAAATATTGAATGAAGTATTGAAATAAGGATTCTCACATTTAAAATAATAGTTACAACGATATACGATAGACAGTAGTGTGTACTTTAAATCGATAAGATAAAACGACCTTAACCAAATAACCCAATAAATACTATACGTGATACCAATCAGTTTACTAATAGTATAAATTTTGTGCAAATAAAAAATTTTTTTTAATACAAATATTTAACAATTTATTATTGACATAATTTTATGTAACTTTACTTAAACCCAAAAAAGAATATGATTGCTTAATTAAAAATTTTCTCGTTGTTTTTATAAAAAAAGAAGAAATTTAATAAAAATAAAGCAAATTCACTCTGTATCCCGCACACAACTCCGCCGTATTTTCACCGAATTACAATAATCATAGGATAAGTTGAATACTTTTAAAATTGACAAGAATGTAAATTTCCCAGGGTAGCAGTCGTACTAACGTCGTCTATCCAAGTGCTGTCACTGCCATCGCTGGCGCGCGTCGCATTGCTGCGCACCCCCGCCACGGCGCGGCCGCTGTGCGCTATAGCGACCGATGCCAACGCGTTACAAATACTTGCCGCACCAGCTCACAGAAAAGGTTCCTTACAACTGTTGGTGAGAATACTGTTTATTTTTTGTTAAATAGTGTCATCATTTATAAACATATTTTTAAATTGTCTATCTCTACATGATAAAACTAAAAATATTGTTTCTTTTTAAATATTAGCTAAAAATTATACTTTTAGGACGTATCTAGATCTGTAAAAGGCGCAGCGTCCAGTTCGCCAGCAGTCGTAGGTTGTCATCAAACTGATTTAGTATGTATAAGTTTGTCGGCGAATGGCGCTAAGTTAGCGACGGCGTCCGAACGCGGTACTATCATCAGATTGTGGGACACGACCACCAAGCACATGCTGCACGAGTTGAGACGTGGCTCCGATTACGCTGATGTTTATTGGTAAGTTATTATTTCATGTAGATATCTAAATTCGCAAATCAGCGACTTCCGTCTGTGCTTTTTTTTAGCTAGCATAACAACCTAGTGTTGAGACACTTTTTTTTATTGAGACACTCCTCCGTATCAAACTCCGTTTTGACTGTCGTTTTTGCAGTCGTACGTTTTTACAATCTAATTAATTTATTACTTTTTAAAAATATCGAAATTACTGCTAACAAAATTCGTAAAAGCTCCCTAAATTTTACTATATTTAATATATATTGAACAACAAATAGAGATATTTTTTTAATAATATCGTATCCGATTTTTTATTCGCATCTTAATGCTTTGTATTGATTGTCTTGCCAACGTATATTATATAAAGTATTTTTTCAATATTATTTGTCAATGGTAAAAAATACCTACAAATTGTTATAAATTTAAACTAATATGAAACACTTAAATAATCATTTTTGTGCGTTCATTAGGAAAACCGAATTTAAAAAATAAATCCTCCTTATGTAATAAATGTGCTCGTTCTCATACGTACTCGTATCTAATAAAGTGTGAATACGCATATATCAAGTAGGGTAGGTGTAGCGAACCATGTTAAGACTTCGTTCCCTATGCGACGCCTGACTGTCGCGCTGGCGGAACTCAACGCGTCACTTCGTCTTATCTTAACACTAAATTTACCCCGCTTACCCTGAGGTATTCTGGATACAGCTTCACGCACTATTAATGCTTCCAAAAAAAAAGCTTCACGCCGCACATAGCAGGGTAGGCACAGGGAGCCTAGTGTTAGGACACTCCGTTCCCCACTTTCCGCCGAATTCTGGCGTCATTGCGTTTTGAGTGGCGGAACTCAACGCCGTCTCCACACCAGAGCGAAGAAATGAAAACAAATCTAAATAAATATTTTACCCTGCTGTGTACTCCACACACTCCGCACGTAGTATACAGCGTAAAGCTGGTTAAATAATAAATGTATATCGTCTAACGGTGTTTAACACTGTGCCACAGTATAAAGTTCAACGCGTCCGCCACGCTGGTGTGCTGCGTGTCGGACAAGGGCACGCTGCACGTGTGGGCGGCGCGAGGCTCGTGCGCACGTTTGTGCGCCGCACCCGCCGCCGCCGCTGCCGCTGCGCCCGCGCTCTGCGCTTTCGCGCACGACGGCGCAGCTGTGGGTGAGTTTCTCTGACGTAGACGTAGACTTCTCACTAATCTACAATAATTAATACTTTACAACATTCATATAATTTTAGTATAATCCGTATTCTTTGTCCATTATAAAACTGTCCATGAACCGTGGGTTCGATTCCATGGGTACAATTTTTTTATAATTTTGTCTAAAAATATTTTTCTATTCTAATAAAATTTAAAATAAATTAAAAATCTTTTTCTGTGCAGTGATATGTGAAGACGGTACTTTCCACAAATTTACCTTCTCAGCGGAAGGTAATTGCCATCGAAGTGATTTTGAATACTTCTTACAGGTAAGATTAACTAATTACATTAATTATTATTAAAATAATTGTAACAACTCTTAAAGTTGTTGATGTCGACTGTAAACGGGACCATCATGGGTTCGATCCCCAAGTTATGATGAACTATTTCGCCGCCTCGCGGCGTTGAGTTCTGCCAATTAACACGAAAAATTTAATGGAGATCGGAGAACTGAATAATTTTTAATTTTATGTTTCCTCTGACATACGCTGCTATATGGACAACGCGTGAAACTACAGTATATGACTTAAAAAAATACCCTGCCACATTAATTTGCATTATTTTAACGTGTGTGATACCCCGTATTAACATGCTTTGATTATAAACAAACCCTTTTATTTTCACAGGTAGGCGACGATGACGAATTTTTGCATTGATTGTTATATGAATTCTAACAAGGGACAACAATTATATACAGCAAAAGTGAAAAGTGATAATACACGGTAGTTTAAATTTAAGTCATTCGTATGTACACGAAATAATGTATTTTTGCTACTCTATAATTGGTTAGACATTTTAAGGCTAATATAAGTACTCCGCGCAAATGTGATATTTTTATTTTTCAAAATAGTTCTCAACTAATTAAATAATAATAATAATAATAATTTCGAAAAGGCTATACATATAATTATATCGTTACAAAAACAAAGACTGCGCTTAAATTTAATGTTATCGAAACATCTCTGTGTACAACATGCTAACGATGTCATGTAAAATGAAAAATGTCGCAGTAAATTAAAAAAATTATAAATGTCATAATAATATATATTATTAAATAATAATGATGTATATAATTAATTGAATAATTTATTTTCCTATATGCTAATAATATACACAAGTTATTGTGTATGTGTTGTGTAATAATAATATATTTTATTCCAACCACAGACAATATAATAAAAATAGGTTCAATGTAATTTATACGTTATTATCAAAACAGATTAACATTTGCGACTGTAAAGCCTTGAAATGTCATTAGCATGCTGTATACATACTTATATTACCCTTAAAACCTTGCTATTACATTTGAATTTAGAACAGCTATTTTATATGAGCATAGATTAAAAATACAAAAACCAACTTTGTCTATGTTAGAATAAAAATTAAACATCTAGTTTTATTACAGTTAATAATGTTTTCAATAATAATTCATACAAAGAGCAACGAAATCTTTGCATTATTTTTTTTAAATTAAATCAAAGAATATTTAAGTAGACATGATGAATGAATAAGTAAGTCACATAAATTTCTCATAATATAAAAAGACACAACGGGCACTAAACTGCATTTCTTATAATAATTATAAATGAAATAAAAAAAAAAGTGGTTCTTAAATTTAAACATGACTATGAGAATATGTATGAAAGATAATAAATACACACTAATTATATTTTATAAAGTAGGATAATTTACTCACATTATTTGTTCTCGATTTTAAGTAGGTACACAAGTTATAAGTTTGTGTTATTGAAGGAAAATTTTAGCAAGTATATAATTAACATGAAGATATTTTGAGTTTTTTTGTAGCGTTTGCTTGTAAAATTAAAAAAAATGAGGTGTCTATAATAAACAAAATAGTTTTATAAACAAATGCTATATTATAATTAAACTTTTTAAATGGTAGCTTAATTTTTTTGTCTTTACATTACAATGACCAATTATAAATATTTCATAATTGTATTTCTTTTACAGAATAACAATGTGGTTCATTCTATATATAAATATAAAATAATTTATAATTGCTCATTTATATCAAAAATATTTATTTAAAATTATATTATGTGTATTTATGCAATTATAACTTCGTAAACTATGCAGTTTATATTTTACGAAACTAATTAAAAATTTAAGTCCCACGCGCAACATGTATATAAAACGTAATGTTTGTGATGTTTTTGTGTTCTTTATATTAAAATAATGTAATTAAAGATTTTTGTAAGTTATAAAGTTTTTGCATTTCACTTACTTTTATAATATTAAAAACAAAAACGCCTTTGAGTGATGCAAAGACTAAAGTTACAAATATTAATAACATTTTCATATTTGAATAAAAATCGTCATATAAAATCGTTTTTTATTATGTTTTGTTTTTTTTATGCTCAAAATGATTTTGCGAATGCTCATTTATTTGAATTTAAAAAAATATTATTTTATAATTATATTCAAAATACAAAAAAAAAATGGAAAGTTTTTATTATTATTATTACGAAAATTACCATTAATATACTTATTTATGTTTACCTTATTAACACATAATTTGAAGGTCATAAAGTCATTTTAAATATAAATTTATTGGTGCATGCATACTTTAGTTACAAATATTAATATATTTTAAATCATCTTTTATTTTTAGTTATTGTTAGTTAAATTTGAACTGAAAGAAAATAGATTAACTCCTTAATATTATAAATTCAATGTAATATGTGAATAAGTTGATAAGATTTGAATAATACGAGTATATATACAAATATTAAAGTATGTCATATTGAATAGTTGTTATATATGCTGCTTTAATAATTGTGTTTAGACTTATATATAGAAATTCATACTGTAATGCTAATGTCGTAAGTTCTATTACCATTCAGGGGAATAGGTTATATTCATGTCCTCATTCTGGTGACAAGAGAAAGGGCAGTGTTGACATCCACCACACAAAATGCAATGTCAGGATTAGGCAGAAAGTGTGGAATAGTGTCTTGACTCGAGGTTTATGATATATAGCATGAAGGTAAAAAAATTTTAATTTCTTTAATGAAAGTTATGGTTAAGTGTATAATTCATTAAGGTCTAGGAGTCTCATAATTAAATATTGTATTATATAATGTATGTCTGTTTATAATAATAATGTTAATATGTCAACTTATTCACAATGTAACCCCATGAGTTGTCATATGTATAACCATGTAAATATGTAGTGGCATAGCTTTTGTATACTATCAATGCTAGATAAAGTAAATCAATGTGTTGGCTTTTTCTATTTTTAAGAAAATGATGACAACACTTTTGCAAAGATAATGATGAATAAAGATTTTAAACATTATTGCTGGTTTTATTAATATGGAAGTAATAAATAATTCTAATTTCCACCCTTTGGTAAAAAGCAAGGTGACATACTAAAGTAACAAGGTGAGTTACTACTTGACATCCAATGTTTCTTAAAATGTTTAAGGATAAGTATACAATATTGTTTTTACTTATATTGCAAATGTGAAGCAATTTGAAGAGGATACCATGTAATCTTTTTTTTTTGATTTTAGAAATATATCCTGGATAAAAAATAAATATTAATAAAAGTAATTAAATAATTTCTTTATACTATTTAATATAATCAATTTATTCACTAAGTAACAATAACTATTTAATTTCTAATACCCATTTTATTCATCCTCTTTCTTACGTCCAAATGGATCTGACCAAACTTTCATATCTAAAACAATAAATTATTATTTCTTAAATACCCAGTTAGAAATATTAGTTAAAATTCATAATTATAATACAAAATCAGATACTAATTTTATTCATAATATACTTACTTCCAGGCTGTATGTCTTCTTGTTTTATATTTTTCCTTGTCTCCTTCTGAATTTTTTCTGTAAGTAATTTTTATCACTTTGCATTTTCAATATTTATTATGCAATACTTTATTTTATGAATCTCAACTTACTGTATTCACTAACATCTATCATTGGGCTAATAGCAATAGGATATAAAGTAAGCCCTAATAACCCAACAAACCCACTAAGGAATGCGATATATCGTACATTCTTAGAAACCGCCATTTTTAATTACCTAAGTTTATTTATTAAATGAAAGTAAATTCAATATTTAAGCTTGAAGATTCTGGATCGTATTGGTACTTCATATAAAATATAAATATAATTTCATTCAACGACATATCAATCTATCATTTGTCAGTGTCAAACATGACTCGAGCGGAAAGTCGTATAAAATTTATAAGACATCTATGGTATTATTTATTAATTAAAAAATTGAAATTATTTATTTGCACTCAATACATTTTCTTTATATTATGCCTTCTATTTAACATAAAATTAAGTGATTTGTGCTTAACGAAAAACTATATAGAGGCCGTCGTGGCGCAGTGGCACAAGAGTGTTGCGCGTAAACGCGACGGTTGTGGGTTCGATTCCCACTCGAGAAAGTGAAATATTTATTTACGTTTATATTTCCATTTTCTTCGCTCTGGTGCTAAGGCAAAGTGCGGCGTTGAGTTCTGCCACTCAACACGCAATGCCTCCAGAATTCGGCAGAAAGTTGGGAATGCAGTGTCTTAACACGAGGTTCCCTCTGCTTACTTTGCTGTGTGCGGGTAACTATTATCAGTGTAAAAAAACGAATTAAGCAAATAATATATATGATAATATGTATTTAATAATGAATTTTTATGTTTTCTGAATTAAGCCCAATGATATACGGAAACACATATATATCTATAAAATAAGTAATAACTATCTTATTAAGGTGTATAGTAGGAAAATAAATAAAAAAATATGTTATTATATAATAATATTTATTTGTTTTTATAGAAACAAGCATATACCAGATAGTAGATATACAAGTAACAAAAAACCTAAATATAAGTACAAAGGTCATTTTAATGTAATGTTTTATTTGTATCTTTGATTCTTAGCGTAATGTAAATGATATTTGTGCTTCCACTTCTTTAAGTAATTGTAATAATTTCTCATAAACGAGGGTAGGTGCATTTTGCGCCCATAAGAAGTCAAGATGATTGAAATCATCTATTGGAACTACGTAATGTTCTATCAAATCAGAAATTTTGATGCTTAAGGTGGAAACGTCTCCGTCTCCTGCCAACCAGTCATTCTTAGAGCTGAACAGAGCTATCGGTAAAGTTATTTTAGTTAAGTTATATTCAGGCGGGCCATAAGTCCCGTATGCTTTTATATTCCCCCGAATGCCATAGTCAAATTGGTGGAAGCGACCTTCGTTTTGAACCTCCTGAGCGTAATGAATTATTGTTTTAGAAGAAGTTCCAGCAGGCGTGTGCCCAAAAATCGTGGGGAGTAAGGTATGATTCAACTCTTTACTGTTGGGTCCACACATCATAAGCATAAAATTTTCACATAAAAAGTCCTCATTGCAATCTGCGCAGGCGTAATTAGATAGCCAGTCATAAACTATACCTTTGGGTAAAAATTCATTTCCAAAGAGCTTTCGTAAAAACTCTGTTTTATCGCTATATTTTGCTAGAAGACGCACAGGACTTTTGATTTCGGTCATAAAGGTTACTGGAGCTAAAGCAAATCCTGCTGCCAAATCATTGTTATAATGAGTTTTCGTTGATAGCAAGGCAAATAGAACAGTCGTACCCATCGAGTGTCCGACGTAGCTCAATTTTACGTCAGAACCTTTATTACAAATGATATAGTCTATAATAGCTGGTAGATCGTACTGACTTATTTCGTGAAAAGTAAAATTCCAGAAGGCGGATTTGCTCTTGCTTAAAGAGATGTGCGCTCTGGAGTAGATGTTGCCTCGAGCATTTGCCATCCAGACATCGTGCCCGGCATCGGACAATATGTAAGCCAAACCTTTACCTGGCCCTGGAATGATCCAATCCGCTGAACTGCCCAAAAGACCGTGGTGCAACAAAATCGTGTTGCGAGAACTAATGTTGTTATAGCTTCCATTTTTCGAACGAGGTATTCGATGAACTGTTAGTATGTATCCATCCTCAGTCACAATGGTGTGCGACTCACAAACGTACCCATGAAAAGCAATCAGTTGTGGCGTAGTCATGTTTATGCTGGGATCCCCATCACCTCCATGACGTATCGACGGCTGAGAGTCTACATAATTAAGAAAATTTTCATATTCAGTTGGTTCAGTTGAATCTTTATTAATAGCTTTCTGTAGTTCTGATAACTCTTCGAGGACAAAATTCGGGAGAACATTCTTTAACCACTTTATATGACACCCGTTATGTTGAATAAACGTAAACAAAGTAATTATAAGGTAGACCGACTTCATGATGCGTTCAATACATGAATCTTGTACGGTCGATTCGTATAAACTGATATTTCTCATATTACTTATATATTTTATTATATTTGATCAGATGATATCTGTTATTAATTATATATATATATATTATTATAAATACTGTACCTTCAGTGCTTGCAATTAACCCTATCCAAAGGGAAATAAATATGTTTTTATCTATAACATATTAATAACAAATTGTATTATAAATATAATTTTTAAATACTATATATAATAAAGTGATAACTAAATAATAATATTTATATTATGTGACGAAAAAAATAATTTCAGAAAATGAAAAAGTAATAATAAAAATTAAAAGCCTCCAATGGAGAACCATGATTAAACAAAAGTTTAACATTATTAAAATTTAGTTAACAAATTAAAATTATTTAATCGAACGAACAATATTGTTCAGATTAAATATTGTTATTGAACGAACAACAGTATTTAAAAGCCAGACCCTGACCTATATAGGTCAGGGTCTGGCTTTTAAACGCGATAGTTGTAGGGTCAATGTCCGCTCATTCCTCTTACTGGAGAAAAGAGGACGAAATCGAAGGAATTTTACGATAATACCTACGTCTAAGAGACAAGAAAATTAACAGTGGCCAATTGTAAAATGTTTTCGAAAGTGAAAGATTTGGAACAACATATGCAACTCAGTGATCAACAGTGTTGTTTAGTATGATGGGAGTAACTTCACGTTTTAAAAGTAGTATAATTTTGAGTCTAAATTAAGTCAGCTTCACACAGTATCCCGCACACAGCAAGGTAGGCAGAGGGATGTGTCAAGAGGTGGAGCTCAACGATGCCTCGACACCAGAGTGAAGAAATAAAAATATAAATTTAAATAAATATTTCATTTCCTTGAGTGGGGATCGAACCCACAACCATTCGATTTTGCAGCGCACTGTGCCGCTACTCCACGACTGGCCTCAAGTCTAAAAAGTAATGAAAATGAAGTCCACGCAATCCAAGTTGCAGGCTGTAAAGTTCTTGCAGTTGATACAATAAGTACAACAATTATTTTATTATTTTTATTTCTAAAAAAGAAAAGCAATATAACAGTTTGAGTAAAGGACAGATTATATATGCTACGATATACTTAATCGTTTCGCTAATTAAATAAGACCAGATCATTGGCGTTTCTTGACATATAATATGTACAATTTGTAATAAATTTTTCAGATTTCATTTTCTAGTATATAAAAAAAGTGCAATGGGCACCAGACTATGGACATGAATATCCCCACCAAATTCCTATGTCCATATCCTATTCTTCTCTCTATTCATATAGTACATGGATAACGAGAAGAACAGAGATTATCTCATATGGTATATAGTAGTATAACACAATATAATGATAATAATCTATTATGCTTATATCTTTATATATAACTTTATATCCTAGTATCTATTTGTTTAATTACGGATTACTTGTTCGCTAACAGTAGTTAGATAAAGAGGTCAATATTGCGTCTACTATATGATATGAATAAATGACTCACATTTCCAAGTCGTATTATTGGGTATGTAATTATGCTATAAAATGTATCTATACAGTATTGGTATAAGAATAACTTTACACGTTAAGCAAAGAGAGCTTACGAGTCTATTTCGTTTGTTTACTTTTGTTTGTGTGTTTATGTTGTGAGAATATTTATAACATTTAAGAAATTAAATGCGTCTACATTTAAAAATATTTCCGCTTCAGCCAATACGCAATTTTAGTTTGTTTCAACTAAATATAGGCAAATCGAATCGAAAATAATACTTTTTATCATATAAACTTATATAAAAATTGACATTTATATTATTTAAAAACTGAAATTACGATAAAAATAAAATAATTATATGTAAATTGAAATCGAATATACATTTAAGTATATTTGTATAACAAATACATATATTTACAAACAATTGAAACAAAAATCTGAAAATATATTTTTTTTTTACACTTGATTAGTTGACACATCATACACTCCCCCTTCCACATCATTCAGAAGCTGTAATAATTTGTCATAAACTAAAGTAGGTGCATCCTTTGCCCATAAGAAATCAAGATGATTGAATTCCCTCATTGGAACAATATAATGTTCTACCAAATTAGTTATTTTAACCGCCAAGTTCGTGACATCCACATCTCCTGCTAACCAGTCATTGTTGGAGCTGAACAGAGCTATTGGTAAAGTTATTTTTGTTAAATTATATTCAGGTGGCGTTGCAGTTCCGTACGCTTTTAAATTATCTGTGTATCCATAGTCAAATTGTTGAAATTTCCCACTTTGGTGAATTTCTTGAGCATAATGGATTATGGTCTTGGCGGATGCTCCAGCGGGCGTATGGCCTAAAATCACCGGTAACAGGGTTTGATTGAATTCTTTCATATCCGGTCCACACAACATAAACATGGAATTCTCACATATATATTTTTCGTAGCGATTCCCCTCACACGCAAGCTGGGAGAGCCACTTCAAAACAATATTTTGAGGTAAAAACGCATTAATCCCAATGAGTCTCAGTAAAAATTCTAATTCATTACTGTACTTCGCCAGAAGACGTATGGGACTTCTAATTTTGGTCATAAACGCGACGGGCGCTAATGCAAACCCTCCACTCAAGACGTTGTTATAATGGGTTTTCGTTGACAGCAAAGCAAATAGAACAGTCGTACCCATCGAATGTCCGATATAATTTAATTTTACATCGGAGCCTTTCTTATGGACAATATAATCAATGACAGCCGGCAGATCGTACTGGCTTACTTCGTGAAAAGTAAAATTCCAAAAGGCAAAGTCATCCGTACTTAAGGATATATGCGACCTGGAGTACGTGTTTCCTCGAACATTCGCTAGCCAGACATCGTACCCGGCATCAGACAATATATAAACGAGAGCCTTCCCAGGACCTGGAATAACCCAATCCGCTGAACTGCCCAGAAGTCCGTGGTGCAATAAAACCGTCTTACGAGGACTATCAGTATTACAGGTTGATTTTTTTGAAACCGGTATCCGATGAACTGTCAGTATGTATCCATCATCAGTCACAATAGTATGCGATTCAGAAATATATCCATGGGAAGCAATCAATTGTGGTGTAGTCATGTCTATACTGGGATCTTCACCGCTTTCTTCGTCATTTGAAGGTTGAGAGTTTACATAGTATATAAAACTTTCATATACAAGGTCTCTCCCTGGATGTTCGTTTGCTTCAAGTACATTTTTCATCTCAGCCAAATTCTTAATAACACATTTTGGTAATAATTTATGTAAAGTATTTTCTATATTTTGTATTGGTATAAACAAAGTAAACATAAAGAAGAACAACTTCATGATGCGTTCGACACGTGAATCACGCACGCGCGACTCGTATTAACTGAGAATTGAGATATTATTTATAGATAGTTGCATCAGTTGCACTAAGCTTCCTCTGCTTACCCTGTCGAGTTAATACTTATAACTAGCATCGTATTTGCAGTCACTCTCCCGTAGCACTACAATGGCATTCAACAACAAATTTTTATATATATATATATATATATTTAATAATAGTTGCTGAATATAATTTATACCTAAATAACAGTAGTTTTGAGCAAAACTTTGGAAACGAAACGTGGATGAAAATATGAGAATGCGTGATTATTTTTAAATAAATACATTTCACTTACGCACCAGAACTTACGAGTAATTCTGCATCTTGTTTAATAAAACCAGTGGTAGCGCAGGGAAGCGTGCGACTGTAAACGTGACGGGTCGTAGGTTCTATTGCCACTAGAGGAAATAAAATGTTTACTCGTCAGAAATCGGGCAATGGAAGTGTCATAATAGGAGCGGAGTGTCTTAACACTAGATTCTTAGTGCCTACTGCTAGTTGCCTCTTTTTAATTTGCTATGTGCTCTATTCAGCGTGAAGATAAAAAAATGTTTTAACTGCTTGACGCTTATTAGTATGAAAATAAATAATGTTAAAGAATAAAATCACTTATCATTCAACTGGAAAAAAAATGGAAACGTCGAGTAGTTATTATTAATACAGATTATTTAAAAAATTTAAAAAAACATGCTTTTATTGCAAAACATTACATTTACTAGAAAATATTCGCCAGTCAAATAATAGTCAGAAGCAAAGGCTTTGGTGATGAGGTTTTCTAATTTAAAGCAACGACGGACATTTACAGTAGAATAATATTTTACAGCGTGTACACAGTACAAATAACTAAATTTAAAAGAAAAGAAAATGTAGACGATTTCGCACTTTTAACTTAGTGTAAAAATACTAAAATTTGTCTATGTATTAATTCAAGGAAGTTCAATATATGAATCTACACTATTAAAGGAGTCTCTGTCTAATTTAGCGCTGTACGTTTGTAAATTAGAATGGCCTTCCTCTAACAATTGTAGCAATTTCGCATAAACTAGTACTGGGGCGTCCACACCGTATAAGAAATCAATGTGATTGAATTGCTTTAATGGCACGATGTAATGTTCTATGGGGTTCGGGAGTTGGACAAACAAATTTGTAACATCGATATCACTTGCCAACCAATCGTTTTCAGCACCAAATAAGGCTATAGGCAAAGTTATTTTATTTAAAGGATATTCTGGCGGAGAAGGACTTCCATATTTTTTCATATTGACCTTGGCTCCGTAATCGAATTGTTGGAAACGTCCAGCGTTTTTAATTTCTTGAGCGTAATGGACCAAGGTTTTGGTAGATGCACCAGCTGGTATGTGTCCCAGCACTATAGGCAGCATGCTCCGATTAAACTGTTGGAAGTCAAACCCACAGAAAAGAAACATAGAATTTTCACATATCGCCTCCTCGTAACGGCTGATTTCACAAGCATGTTTCGATAACCATCTCAAAACAGCATTGTGCGGTAAAAATTCGTTTGCGCCGAGAAGTTTAAGTAGATACTCGAAATCGTCGCTGTATTTCGCTAACAGCCTAATGGGACTCTTGATGTCAGTCATGAAAGCTACGGGTGCGAGAGCAAAGCCAGCTCTTAAAACTTTATTGTATTGAGTTTTAGTTGAAAGTAAAGCAAATAAGATCGTTGTTCCCATTGAATGTCCAACATAGTTGATCTTTACATCCCACCCTTTTTTATCCATAATATAATCAATAACGGCCGGCAGGTCGTGCTCACTTACTTCGTGAAATGTGAAATTCCAAAATGCAAAAGTATCAGGGTTAAGAAAGACGTGGGCTCTCGAGTATGTGTTCCCTCGAACATTCGCCATCCAAACATCGTATCCGGCATTCGACAGTATATATGCGAGACCTTTTTCTGGCCCCGTTACAACCCAATCTGAAGAACTTCCAAGAAGGCCATGGTGTAGAAGTACAGTTTTTCGAGGAACTTCACGACTTTTACTATTTCCTGAATATGGTATCCTATGTATAGTAAGAATGTAACCGTCTTCAGTTACGATAGTGTGTGATTCTGAGACGTATCCGTGCAAGGCTATCAATTGTGGAGTAGTCATTTGGATGCTAGTATCTTTGTCGCTGCACGAGTACTCCAATTTCTCAGGAGCGATAGAGTCAAATATCTTATGGCCATTCCTCTCAGCATTATCAAAATAGCCTTGAAACTTTTGCTTCATCTTCGTGTTGTTATCCTCGATGGCCGCTGCCGGGTCAGACTCATTTGCCATGCCGAGATAAGAAGTTATTTTGTTATGTACATTTTCTACGTAAAACTGTCTAATGCTGCGTCCTTTTGAGCGAACATAGTCCGTTATACGCGCAGTCTTATTGGTGAATGTACCTATAAGATTTTGCGGCAACCAGTCAGTGTATCGGCACTCGTTGCATTGTATTAGAACAATTATTGTAAACAAAAATACGATTACTTTCATGTTTTTAAATTGAACTGTAAGCGACGTTCGCGCGACACGCAGTAATAGAGCACTCGGCTAAATGGTCTTTGATACGATATATGTGTCATTACCAAAGTATGTAAACAATTATTGTACTACATATTACCGTAACTTTTCACTGATAATAAATAATTTTTTTTATAAACAAATAGCAGTCCGATGCTGATTACATCGCTATCGCTAGGTAAGATGTAAGTAAGCATCTTGCCTATCATGTTCGGTTTACAAAGTATGCTTACAATGTTTAAATCAGTTTCAAAGCAGGGAAGGGGAACTTAAAAACTTTTTACAACTTAAAAAATATATATTATCCTTATACGGCTCTTTTTTATGACTTTTTTCCAAATCATTAAAAAAAATAAAAAGCATTGCCAGACAAACCAATTATTCTATATATCTATTTATAATATTGCCTCATATTCCATATTTATAATATATTTTTGTTATATTTTATGAGTCACATATGGACGTTGGTATAACTATGTGGTAAGCCACAACGCTAGTTACTATTAGGTTATTTTAGTCTAGGAATGAAGTACACATCATTTCCTAATCTACTATAATTATAGTAAATGTACGATATAAATAAGAAATATAAGTGAATATATTTTTATTTTTAATTAATATAGTATCGAATTATTTCTTATAAAATGTGTTATAAATCTAGTACGTAAATGTCTATAATCTTAAATGTAGTGACAAAAACAAGGTTTTCAGGGCAAACTAAAACTTATTTTAATATATCTTGAGCCAAACATTAACAATATATAAATAATAAATATATTAAAATATAATCCCGTGCCAATGGGTGAAAGTATCGGCGCAGGATAGTCTTTATTTATAGCATGGTGTAAAAAACTTCGGGGCGGCCACGACAAGTCGACAGAATTGCACACATATTATATATATATATATACCTTTTTAGATGATCTTTATCTTTCGACAGATGGCGTAACTCTCATTCCAATATTTTTTTTAGTATAAGTTGTATATTAAAATTTACAAGCCATGCTCCACACCGCAATAGTTATTTAACTATACAATAATTTGATTTCTTCACATATTATATGAAATTTGTCGATCTTCCAATTGCTTAATTCTTCTTCAAGATGCTGTGGCTGTAGAGTTTCATATTCTTCTATATCTAAAATTTTTGTAATTATTTTACATAATTATAAGTTATCAAGGCCGTCGTGGCACAAGTGCGACGGTTATGGGTTTCGATTCCCACTCGTGGAATAACGTGCCAAAAACGCACTACACTTTCTTTTGTCTTGTTACCAGAGCAAGAACATGAAAAACAAAATCATTCTTTCGATCATGCATGTGCATAGGTCCAACATGTCGCTGTTAAACGACGGCCTCAACTAATTATATGAATATTTTTTACATTCATTTATTTTTTTATTTGATTGGTAATCATTTTTATATTTGTCGCTTATTGAGACCCACCACTAAAATTTAAGCGTTCTATTTATCCGTCGATAAGTCGTTTATAAGAATGTACATGTAGTTTGTTCTCAAGTTGTTTTTTTCTATTTAATTATCTAAATTTAAAATGCAAAACAGTAAATATAAGTCATTGCAATATATGATTTCTCCGACTTTCTTAGTTATATATAAATCATAAAAATACGATAATTTAAACAAAAAATAAAGCTGCAATTACAGTGCCACAACACTAAATTGTAGGCCTATATACAAAAAATCTATAAAGTAAAAAAAAGTAATACATATTTATTCAAAGAAAACACATACCACCAACTATAAACCATCCGCTCAATTCACAGGCCGCTATGTTAAAAGACCCTAAAACACCCACACTACTTTTTCTAGGATAAACTATCAATCTTATCCCTTCCTTATTATCTTTCAACAGTCCTCTTGTAATAAAAATATTATGTGGTATTAGTTTCTTTAATAAAAACTCCATTAATTTGAATATTTCATCGATTTTATAGTCTGTGGTTATAAAAAAGCAAAATGCGTGTGCTGGGTAGGTTTCGTCGAATGCGTACAATGGACCCGCTAAGTGACGACATTTCTGAAAGAAATATTAATTTATTTTGTATACAACAAATTATATATAATATTAGAGAGAAAAAAAATAAGTCTCCACACTAGTTTTTTTTGTAATATTTCTGCTACGAGACAAAAACAAATGTTTTTGATGGTATGATCAAATATGCTTACCACATTTTCTACAGGAAGATTATTTTTCTCCAGAAAGAGATGAAAATGGAGATGATTCACAGACGCTAAAGCACATAAACTATTAAATGCGATCCTCAGATCACTGAAAAAAAAAATATACTAAGTTAAGAAACTCGATAGTTGTGTTGTTGAATTATTTTCTAAACTCTCTAATGAAATATATTTTCAAATTTATCTTCAGCCACAACATGCATAGGAACATACAAATAATTTAAAATTTGAATAGATTTCTTGTTACACTCTGTATACTGCATATAGCAAGGTAAGACAAAACCTAGTAAGTATTAAGATACTCTATTCCCTACAGGTCACTCAATTTTCATAGACACTACAGAACCCAAAACCAGATTCTGTCTTGTAAGCAAGTTTAGTAATGAAAATAATTATTTCCCTCAAGTCTCTTATAAGTATTTATAGTAAAAAGAGTAATTTTAATATAAAACTAATAATCTTACATTTCTTTGGCCTCTAACATTAAATCTATAGCCAACTTCAAGCTGTCTTTAGTAATGATTTGAGGTAAACACTTGTCCATAGACGGACAAAGCAATGAATGATATCTTGATATGGGACTTACATTCACAAGTACTGTATGAGTATCTGAAATTAATTAGAAATTTCTGTAAATTAACACTCTGCCTCTTTATAAGAGTGAGAAAATGAAAATATTAAATATCTAATTTCACTAATTCAGAATCAAACACACAAGCATTGTGTTTACAGTCATACTCTTACTTATACTTATTAAATAACTAAAGGACTGCACATTTTATGGTATTATTTAGTTATATGGTGAGGAGAAAAAATCATTATTATATTTCTATTATAATATTATTTTTGAATCGAGTATAAAATTGTAAAACAATCCATCACAAGCTAACATCAGTGTATGTGCACTCTAAATATGTAAGCAAAAGAACAAATTTCATAGAACTTTTTTGTTAAAACTTGAAGTAATTACAAACTTTCCTAATTTTGGGAACTTAGAAAGTCATGATCTTTACTTAATATTGAGTGTTCACTTATTACACATATTATTTAACAGATAAGTTAATTAATATTAAAACATATTTATTACATTACATAGAACACTCACCATTATCCTTTTCTTTCATAATAAACATGAGTTCTTGTATGGATGCTTTGTTAAAATTAAATTCATCATGATTAAATGGCTGGAGCAAATCCAAAATATCTTGAGGTAATCTTCGCTTTTTATATCTATTTGAATTGAACTAAAAAAATTTGAATTATAATTAACTTTTTTTACTATTTACTTTATTAAATACTATCTTTTTTTACTGTTATGTCTAAATATTTATTTTTGTTCATTATAGTAATAGTGTAATTATAATAATAGTGTAATAATTCAGATTAATTTAAGAAAGATTACACTTCCATGAAAGTAAACAACACATACCTGTAAGAAATATTTCTCTACAAATCTCTCACGTAGACACTCAATATCGTAACGGAAAACATTAGCATTAGTGTAAATATCTTGCCATTTCAGTTTTATAAGTTCTGCAAGTCTTATCTTTCTATCAATTTCTATATCAGTGTACGATATTGGTTGGTAAAACGTAAACACCATTTTCACTTTGAAACCTTATTTGAATATTATTTAAATTTAATAATAAAATTAATAAATAAGTCGGTATAAAAATATTGATTAGATTTTTAGTTTTGATTTATTAGAAAAATGTATTTATAAATATTGTAACTTGTCATTTGATAATAGATTTTGAAGTTTGATTTACTATACAGTGCTTGCAGCACAAAAAATTAGTAACACGAGACATACCTCGCTTATATGCTTGGCAAGCCAAGGCAAATGTCCAACAACAAAAGCATGTGAACGAAGTATATGGCGATTGGCTTGGGTTGTGCAAGCTTATCGCAGATGATATATACATTGATTTTTCTTAATTTATAATTTAAAATTCGCACGCTCGTTTTACTATCAATGCATTACAGGCAGGCTATTTTTTCTATATATAATCATCATATGGATGAATCATTACTATAATTATATATGTACTCTTACTTATATAAAAAAAATATCTTTAATTTTTATCATGACTTAGGTATTTTGTGATTGAATCAGAAAAAATATCAGATACAATTATCTAAGTATGGATTTTGAATATTGTACTGCATAAATAATGAATGAAGATTGATAGATGGGCATCTATAATAAATTTCTATTAATAATCATATGTGACAAAACTTTAAGAAGAATAAAATATATATTGCAAGAAAATAATCGTTTATTTTTCAACATATTTCATTTTCACCCTATTGGGATTTAGAGGATTGTTTTCATCATAAAGACACAGTATGTCGATAATTTTTTGTGATACTTTTGCAGCTTCAAATGAATTCATTTTGTTTAATTTTTTTGTAACAGCTCTCCCAACTTTAGCATATTTTGTACTTTCTAAACCGAACATATCATTCTGAACACCTTTGAATACAGTTACTAAATTTTCTGCTATACTTCTACAGCTAATAGGATTTGTTGATAACTTTTTCTCTGACAATTGGTCTGGCTCTGTATAAAATGTTGTTTCAGGTTCATTTATCTCTTCTTGAAAACCATTCTGAAATATACAAATAAAATATTATTAAATTAAAACATTTTTTGAAAGTAAAAATATTTTGATGGTTTTGAAGAAGTGCAGATTCAATCATCACAATTGCTATACATATTATCTAATTATTTTTTATTGTTAGTATGTTGATATAACTATAATAGTCCTAAGAATAAATAAAAAATCTTGAGGTAAGTAATTTGTATACTATCACTTAAGGTTTTTGGTGGGGCACAAGCTTGCAATAATAATTATGTGGCAAGACTGGCGTCACATATAAAATTTTCTAAAACTACAAAAAATATTTTTCATATTTTTTGACTAAATGTAAGATGTACTTCACTGGAAGCTAAAAAAAGAACATACCTCTCCTTCTGCTATGTCCATTGTCTCTAACACAAGTTTTTCTGTTCTATTAACTTTCCTTAGAAATTGACATGCATCCCACAAATGCCAATTGACTTTGTATTCCTAAAATTATATTAAAACAGAATATCAGTGTTACCATTATTAGTATTGTAGTAGAATTCCCTATTGGGGATTGTTTTCTAAAAATTTAATATTTATATTTATTTCAGCTTCATGCTGTGTCATGCATGTCCTACTACCCTGCCTATCTACCTTGGCAGAAGGACCCTAGTGTTAGGACAGTCCAATCTAATTCTGGAGGAAATGTATATCAAGTGTGAAAATGTAACTGTTATTACAAATAGTTTTATAAAGATACGAAATCAAAGACTGAGAGCAGTAAATGTTATGGTCGGGAGTGTAAAACCTACCTCTCCATCGTTTTTTGCTTTACTAGCCTTAACTTTTCTTAAATAATTAGAAAACGTTGATCTTATATTCGTCCATCTATCTTTCACCGCTTGACCTGTAAATTCATAGCCATATTTAGCTGCAAATTCAGCGTAAGTTCTATCTCGATGTTCTACTGATGTGTACTTTGGGTGTTTTGGATCCCAAATGTTTGGTTTGTTGTGTATATAATTTACCAATCTTAAATTCATCTTTTTCGTCCAAAACACTTTTTCTTTGGCAAACTCAGATATCATTTCGTTTTATAAATGCATGGAACGTATTATTTAATTGAATTTGTACATGAACATAGCCATTAAGTTCAGCTAACCAAAACAAATAACAATTAGCAACGAAACTGACATTTCTGATTTGACAGATGTCACTTGAAAATTCCTTTTTACATTCTGAATGTATTTTTAGCATAATCTGAAAGAAATCCTGGAAGGTATCATACTCTTTTTAATTTTTATTTTTGTAGATAATAAGGATTTGGTGAATTTTATAATAAAAATTAAAAATCAGAGCAATATTTTGTTTGTTATATATCACACTCCGCATCAAGGCACATAGACGTTATAGACTTTTATATATATTACGGTTTTATTTTTTTTATACATATATTTTATTTTATAATATATTCCGATATTTTAAATGGCTAAATATATTATTAGATTGAAGAAACAGAAACATTAATATAATATTTTTGATATACATAAATTTATTTTAATTTATTCATTTTAGTACACAGGTAAAGCGCAGCGTTGAGTTCTGCAACTTGACAGACTTGGGGGAAAGGATGAGTCTTAATAGTAGCAGAGCTAACCACTAGCGTTCCAGTTTCTCTCCATCTACACTGCTACATGTGAAATACAGCGTGAAGCTAAAAAACTATTACATCCACATTTTATAAATAATCCTTTTATATGTAGGTCATACACAAATTTATGTTGATACGAGTAGGTCATCAACCTGCTACGAAATTTAACAAGGTTAACGTTCGCATTTTAATATCATCTACAACCCACTACTTATAAATTCTTTGCGCGTATTTTATAATATATTTAAAAAATATAAGCAATGTTTCTTAGATTACGATTAGCTATTTAATTTCTTAGGTAGACAAAGTTTGATTTTCTTTCAAAATGTTGTCATATATTTCGATTATAAATACCATTACTAAATAATAATATCTACTTAAATTTTGGACGTTTGAAGTTGAAAATTTAAAAGTTAAAATTATTATTTTAAAATTTTCTAAGTTTTCAAATTAACGTGAAAGTTTAACTGTTAAAATTATTCAGCAAATTACTTTTGAAAGAAGCCGTTTGAAATAAAAAAAACTAAATAATTAAAAAAAAATTGATGAATTAATATATCAATTAAAAAGCAAACCAAAAATAAAAAAAAGAGAACGCGGCTGCGAGATCGGCGTCCGTGAATGTGCGGGCAACGGTAAATGCACGATCTCTATAAGTTCAGTCGTCGATGCGGCCTTAACCGCCATGGGTCGTTCGCTGCGTTCGCTATCAGCTTACACTCGTCCGTTTGCTCCCATAAGCAGTCGTCAGGCTACCACAGGATGTCCATTTTCCAAGCGTCAACGTTCCCAAATTGCCCCAGCTGCTTCTCTGTCCGAGGAAATTTTTGCAAACGCGAAACCCTACTCTGAAGTTCCTGGACCTAAGCCTATCCCTATTTTGGGCAATACGTGGCGGATGGTCCCTGTTATAGGGCAGTTTGATATATCAGAATTCGCTAAAGTCACTAAATTATTCCTAGAGAGATATGGCAGGATAGTGAAGTTAGGAGGGCTTATTGGGAGGCCAGATCTATTATTTGTGTATGATGCTGACGAAATTGAAAGAATGTATAGGAGAGAAGGGCCCACTCCTTTTAGACCAGCGATGCCGTGTCTTGTGAAATATAAATCTGAAGTGCGAAAGGATTTTTTTGGGGAACTACCAGGTGTTGTTGGAGTGTGAGTAAAATTTTTTTTCAAATAAAATCAAATATAATTTAACTAAAAAAAAATTGTGTCTATAAAGAATTAAGGATTTATTAAAATAAATTTATAAAAATAATCTTCTTATGAAGATTTTTGTATAAAAATTTTGCCTCTTCTGCCCATCAATCCACTTTCACTTTTGTGACTCACTACCGCTATTTGCCAGTCTCTGTATAATTCCAACAAACCTTAAAAACGTAATGTATCTCATTAATTTTGAAGAATTTAGGAATTTTTTGTTTGCTAAAGCTTTAGAACTTACAAAATATTTTTATTATATAAATAATATTTTCTTATTAAGAAGAAGAGAGTATCAAAAATATCTTATTTTAATTAATTCTGTAAGCTGCGCGATAAACGTTTTGATATTATTTATTTTTTGCGTCATGCTGTCCCCGTCATGCTCCCACAGACAGGAGTATAGGCAGAAGGAACCTAGTGTTAAGACACTCCGGAATTCTAGAGAAATTGCATGTTGAGTGGAACTCAACGCCGCGTTTTACCTCGACACCAGAGAGAAGACATGAAAATATCAAATTTTTAATTTTGCCGAGTTGGAATCGAACCCACAACCTGTCGCGCTTACAGTTACATTTTGTGTCGCTGCTCCACATCTAACTTCATTTGTTTTAAATTTAACTCCTTAATATCTACTATCTATCTACTATTTTCAATGCGTATTGTATCTATTCGTAGTTACAAGTTTGTTTGCAAAAAATTGTATTTGATAGAAGTGCAAAAAAGAAAATGAAAACAAATTTGTACAGCGTGTAAATTATCGAATATTTCAACGCGAATAATGAAAGCAAAATTTGATAAAAAAACGGTTTCTATTAGATTGCCTAACTTGCAAAAAAAACATGTTGCATGCTATCAAAAATTTCATGTCATTGGAACTATTGCAATAAGTATGCATTTAATATAATTTTTTACTGTATTATCAACTACGATTTATACGTTAGATATATTACTATTGATGGCGGAATCTAATCCCACAGCTTCCCAAGCAAAGCCAAAATTAGACGACAACATAACAAATTTAAATTTCTCCGAGTGGGAATCGACCCTACGACCACTAATTTTAAAATACTGTAACATTTTCTTTTTAAATATGCCAGATACCCTCAAATATTCAAAACTATTGGCAAAATTAAACAACTTTCAAAAACCTTAAATTAAAAAAGAACGGTTCATTTCACCTCGTTCATTGTAGACAGCGAAAGTAACATAATACAAGTGACATAAATCTTTTATGTTCGCGCTTACGACTGTTTACTGTTTGTTCAGACGTTCAGACGTACTCTAGGTCAAATGATCTGTGTACACACGACATATCTACTCGTATATGAATAGTAGATGTAAAACGAGAACGTAACTTAGACCTAGGCAATGAGTTATTGTGTCATTTTGTTTAGTTTGTTTTTAGCTTAAGTTGTCTTTAAGTTATTAATAAGTTACATATTATTTTGTAAAATTGGAAAAATAAGTTTAAATGTTATTGATAAATTTCATTAATCCAGTAGTCAGTCGTGGCGCGGTGTGCTGCTTAAACGCGGGCAGGTTGTGGGTTCGATTTCTACTTGAGGCAATAAAATATTCAATATTTTCATATCCTAGGTTTGTTAACGAGACAAACCGCAACGGCTTTTCCGGCACTCAACTTGCATTACCTCCAGATTTATTAATTCGTCAGAATCAAATGGTGTTAAAATTTAACTAAGTATTAAGCATGTAGTTTTTATATGAAAATAAATATTTCTTCACAAAAACACCTTAGCTGTAAGATGTCTGACATTCTTATTCTAGTATTTATCGTATCTATGTGAAATTTTTAAACAAAAGTAATGAACGAAATTGCTTTGCGTAACCTAAGAGAATTTCATTGCCATAAAAATATCACTACTTATAATATTTATGACAATATCAATGTTTCCCAAACGATTGTTCGAGGAAAGTAAAGCCCTAGAAAATTAATTTTTTTATCCTTCTTTGTCATAAAAATATGTGTTAAAGATAACGATAAATATTATCTGCGCTGCATTGAATACAATTTAACACCTTCTATTAGCGTGTATGATATAATACTTAAGTCTTATGTGTAAATTCCCAATTGATCTTGACATCATTGTTTTAAAATTCGCTACTGTAATCTTTCTAGACGTATATAATAATAAATTAATATATTAAAAACAATTATTATAATAGTACAGATTTTTCGTATTTAAAACTTTTGGTAGAGCTAACTGTGTGATTTAATTTGTTGAGCAAAATAACCAGTTATGTTCAGAAACTGGTATGGGTTGGTCGGTATGCTCTTTCGCGAGGTACGAGAATATCAAACACATTTTTCCAAGGTTTCTCTTTGCTGTGATGCTTTTTTCTCCACGAGATGTTATTTTCGTATATCCCAGTATAGTAAGAAACAATGTCCGGCTGTAAATATGATTTCCGTTTTCTCGCTTTAGAGAGATAAAAAGCGGCGTTGAGTTTCGCCATTCAAAATGCAATATGTCGAGGTTAGAGTGGAAAATGGAGAACGCACTATATTGACACTAAATTTCTCAAATCTTTAGAAATTCAGTGGTAGCGGAAAGCTTGATACCTCCACGCGATCTCCAGATAAATGAAATTGACAGATGGATAGAAGGACAATAAAGTGATAAAGGTTAAGTTTTTACCTTTTGATATACGGAACCCTAAAAAGAAACTTACTCGGATGTCAAACCAACGTCTTGACGCTTATTAATATTAATCAGTTTCGTAACTATGTTAACATATTTGCCAAAAAATAACAAAAATATGACATATCTAAAGTGATATCGGTCTATATGTGAACCAGAGCGAAGCGAAAGCGTCTCTATCCGCACTCTGTAGAACAACGTGTGGTGCATACAGATACTATCTTATTATATACTACTTTGATAGTTTAACCAGCCTACAAAATACATTGCGGTTTTTTATTTTCTCGTAAAACCGTACATTTAAATTTATTTATTTTTCTTATAATACCGTAAAACTATATCAGAACCAAAAACGGGTGACGTCATAAGTCAACTGGAGTTGCAATTTCGTCCACAACGATAAAAAACCCTTGTGTTTATGGTTAAATGTCTTGGAAAGTGGAAAATGAAGTTATTTTCCACGAAATTATGTAAATTTTTAATATAAATAATTTTTATATTGAAAATTTTTATTTAAGTTTACGTCTCTAAAAAGGAAAACGGTGTCAACATACATGTTTTGCAAAGTATTTCCTTTGCAGATATGAGACGACACTTGTACTAGTTTCTTAACTACGCCTTATATATATTAAATATTGAGTTTTTTTTAGATTTAATTAGAATTAATTTATAATATTATGATATACTTAAATAATTTACTTTACACTGTATTCCGGACATAGCAGGATAAGGAGAGGGAACATGGGAACCTAACGTCAAGACATTTCTTACGACGGCGAGCGGAGTGTTTTAACACTAGGCTCCCTTTGCTTAGCCTCTACATGCGTGATACAGCGTGAAGCTGGAAAATATATATCCTGTTTTTATTTAATAGGCTTATTATAGACATGTTACCAAGCACTGGTAATAATGTGGGCAGCAAACACTTTAGTCGGTAAACACTACAGAACTCTACGAGGTGGTGAGTTGTAATGTGAATATTTGTATATTACGCTTGTTTGTAATAGAGATTCCACTTGTAGGTAACCAGATTATATTACATATAGGTATTACATGTGAGATATCTCATTCTAATATAATAACGAATATTCATTTCTAAAGGAATTAAAACGATTGCCAAATAAAGAAATATTTTATTTTCATATATATTTATATATTTTTTGATTTTTATACAATGAATAAACAGTTAGGCAGTCTATTTTTTATTATAATTTATATAAATTAAGTGTTATTTCGGCTGTTAACGGTGTCAAAGTTAATTTATTATTTATACAAACTGTTGAACTCTTTGTTGTTTACATTTTTTTACTCAGTTATTCTTTTTAACGTTATTTTTCTAAGCTTCACACATCTCCAGTAGAGGGCAGGGATGAAATTCGCAAGATAAAGAAAAAAAAATACAAAAATAGTTTTGGGACATAAAAATAATAATCTTCTTCCTGCAATAAATATATATTTCTTAAAGATTTTAAACACGTTTTCTAAGTACTCTAACACAAGCGGAGACGATGAATTAAAACATGAATAAAGATAATAAAATATAACAATGAAAATATGTTTGTACGTTTCAATATAAACGTAGATTTAATGTTGTAGTAAAAATGACATTTATAACGGCAAAAGTAAACAAGTTACGTTTATTAACGGTATATTCTCATATGATGTCAGATACTGTATCGACTGACTTGGCATGGAACTGTTCGCTTGGTACTTTAAATTAATATTCAATACGCTTGCGCGAGTTAATTATAGCTATAACTCGTATATACAATAAGTATATATCTTTTTTATATGAGAAATGTCCTAAGGAATCATTTAAATAATATCTTTTTATTTTTCTCTAACATTCTTTTAACTTGGAATATCCTAACTGCGAACTAGAAAGATTATTTTGTGGCAAACCATTCTGTCTCTCTTTTTCCTTTTATTTAACTGAAATCAGTGCTATCTAACATAATTTCACACCGTGATATATCTGATAAGCGTCCTTATGTGAGCAATACACGCTTTTCCAAACCTTTTATCTTTAAAAATAATATAATCTAATTTATTTTCGGTGTCAGTAATTATAACAAATCTTCAAATCATTCAATACAGATGCTCCTTATATTGTATTAAGAAATGACTGAAGTAAATAAATAGATAATGGACATTGTCTCACGAACACAATCGGCCAATCGCGGTAGCGCTGTTTATATTTCAATTCTGGCTGCGATTTCTTCGTAGCTATGCGGGTTGTCCACATTTTAATATGATTAAAAGGGTTTTACGTCGTACATGTAAGTTAGCATATGCCATGTTTCACTCTTAGTGACTCAACACAACACGACGGTGGCTGATTTGATTTAAGGGAATCGACGAATAAAAACTAAGTTACGACTAAGTTAAAATTGACTAAGTTAAGAGATTATTTTCGGTTGCCCCGCGCAATAAAAATGACCGGTAATATTTATATTTAATTCAAATTATTTATCTACACGTCTCTTTTCATTTTACTGTACAAAGTATCTTCGTACCCGAGGCCACTATGTAAAATCCCACTCTTATATTATCTCATAGCAGTTGTTAAATTGCCTACATTTATGTATTTATATGTAAAATACTTCAAAATTCTCCTCACAAAATTATTGTACAATGACGAATTTGACCCTACGACCGGCAGTTACTGTACCTAGATTGTAAAAGATATATGTTAGAACCAAGACTTGAAAGCATAAAGTTTGTGATTATTCAATTATTTACAAGCAACAGCTAGCCCTAAACAATCATACATTATTCATATCATATGCATGAAAGTGATAATTAATGTCGTCGTAACAAACTAATATACTACTGGTACTTTCCATATTGCTGTTGACTAATTCAATCACATTATATTTCCACCGGAATTAGCTGAGAATATGTAGAGATATGGCACTCTCTTCTTTGTTTTTCGTCTATTAGTCTATTAGGATATATTGTCATAACAGCTCTGTAATTTTTGTTGTCTTACTGTCGACGCGACGGTTGTGGAATCGATTTCCACTCGAGTAAATGAGATATTATCATCTCCTTGCTCTGGTAAGTAGACAAAGCGTGGAAGCATAGAAATTGGACTGAAAGTGTACACTAGAACAGGGATCATATAATCATTTTAAAAGAATACCTAAATGTTTCATAGTTTATACAATAAATGTAAAATTAAAGTTATAATTAGATTTAGATCTAAATATTATTTTAGGTTGTCGGTTAAATTAACAGAAATGGCAATTCGAGACCTTACATGTTGAGATTAGAAACTAAAAATCGTGCTTGCGATTATTAACCGTTATTTTAAATAATAATTCTGACCTGGATTTGAGCTCGCTCAGCTTAATTCGCAAATATAAGAACACGCTACTCTTACAAGTATAACATCGCAGACAAAAATATATTGAAATTAGATTGGAAATATACCATGGACCACCAATACCAATGCCCACTTTCCGCCGAATTCTGGAGGCATTGTATGTTGAGTAGCGGAACTCAACGCCGCGCATTGCCTCATTACCAGAGCGAAGAAATAAAAATATTTAATATTTCTTTTTCCTCGAGTGGGCATCGAACCCATTACCTGGTGTATTACAATTTTACTATTATGTTTTGTTATGTTTATATTACCTTGATGATCTGTAAAGTGTGTTAATGATGTCTAATTTCACAAGCGAGTGCTTCTATCCAATGACGAAGTCTTGCTCAACACCTGCTCTGTGAGATGTATATGAACTTTTTCAACAAATAACATGGAGATTGCATTTTTTTTCAAAAAAAATTTTTCGTTGATGTTTAAACGTGTAAAATACGAATGTAAGGTATACGTGTATGTAATTTTGTTCTATGGAAGGTGTATGTCATTCATTCTATTATAAATATTATAGTAGGCTATCTAATATAAGTATAATGTTAAAAAAACATATATGTAATAATTTTTTTAAATATAATAATTATTTCTGGAAATAAGGAAAGAATAGTATAGTATAAATAAGTATAATATAAAAATGCTTTTTTTCTGGAAATTACAGTCACGGAGAGCAGTGGAGACGATTCCGTTCTAAAGTCCAAAGGCCTATACTCCAACCTCAGACAGTGAAAAAGTATGTAGCGCCAATAGAGCTCGTAACTGAGGACTTCATCAGATACATGGAAAACGCAAGAGATGAAAACGGGGACTTGCCTCATGAATTTGACAATGACATTCATAGATGGTCGCTTGAATGTAAGTTCTTATTTTTTCAGGTCCACACTGTATTTTGCATATAGCAGGGTAGGCAGAGTGAACCTAGTGTTAAGACACTCCGTTCCGAAGACTTTCCGCCAAGATCTGGTGACATTCTGGTGGAATGACACAAGAAAATGCAGAAATTAACATTAAAAATTTCAATTCCTACATTTTTAATCGAAACCACAATTTGTCTCGTTCACAGTTAAATGCTTGTACCCCTGCGTCACGACTAGAAAAAAAATAATTATGTTTTATACTCATAAGCTATATTTATAAACATAAAACACGAGACGAGTAAACCAATGCAATATGTCATTATATAGCATGTTATATATTATACTTATTTTTAACTTTATCTAAATATAAAGATTCAATGCAGTTAGTTTGTTATTTAAATCAATCACGTTTTGTGATCACATAATATAAAAGTGTAGAAATACCCATGAGCCATGGTCTATAATGTCCATTGTCTTTAGCAAGAACTACGAGTATATCTGTTGCACATAAATGTATATTTAAGATATTTTCTTCAGGAACTTCCTTACAAACGACGTTTTGACATTTTTTTATTTAACCATTATAAATAATCAATGAAAACTATTAATGGCGATTCTTGTTGAATGTCGAAACTCAACGCCTCTCACCTCGTCACCAAAGCGATAAAATAAAAATATTAAATATTTCATTTTCTCTAGTAGGAATCGAACCCATATCCTGTCACATTTACAGTCACACGCATCTGCTTCAGCGACACTTAATGTTACCCTCTATTACACTGATTATAATATCGCTATTCCACTATTCCATTTCTATATAATTAAATTTGTAATAATCATGAAACATCATTAAAGGACAATACGAAATAAATCTATTAATATAAAATACCATTCTTTTATCAAGGTATTGGGCGTGTAGCCCTCGACGTCAGACTTGGCTGCCTGTCCCCACAGTCCACCAGCGCTGAACCCCAACGTATAATCGACGCTGCAAAGTTCGCGCTTCGCAACGTGGCCGTATTAGAACTTAAAGCTCCATATTGGAGATACTTCCCGACGCCACTGTGGACGAAATACGTTAACAATATGAATTTCTTTGTTGAGTAAGTATTGAAATTTAAATTTAGAATTGCCCAGTTGATTGATATGAAATTTAATTTATTTTTAATATATTTTTTTTGAGTGCATTTTATGATCTAATAATTGTCCGCTCTATTTAGTTTTTATTAAGACGTTTTCAGTTGGTAAATATAAACTTTATAGCCTATAGACCCTATAAGCTACTAATACGATAAAAGACTGAGACTAAAAAGATAAAAATTTTGGAAAATTATCATTATTATTTCAAACATCAACATTCAATTTAAAAAATTAATTAATTAAAAAAAAATCTTTAAATATTCTTACAGATTATGTTCCCGCTACATAAACGAAGCACTAGAGCGACTCAAAACAAAAGAAGTAACGTCTGACAACGATCTCTCTCTGCTCGAGAGAGTGCTTCAAAGTGAAGGTGATCCCAAAATAGCGACCATCATGGCGCTCGATCTTATACTTGTTGGGATCGATACGGTAAATTGTGTTTTTATTAATGATTCGAAGAATAAATATCTTTCTGTCTATTTGTTTTTTTTTTATAAAGATTTAATTCGATTTAATTAGAAAATTAAAATGATATATTTTTTTAAAGTCTAGTACTTTTCTTCACTTCTTTGAAGGCTAAAATATATAACATTTGGGACAATCTGAACGAAGAAAAAGAAAATTCCTACTAGGGTAACAAAGAATCTTGCCAAGTCTTGATTTTTTTTTGAGAGAACTCTAAAAAAATAATTTTAACCATTCGAACCGGCCCACGTTTTCTAAATAAGCTTAAAACATTTTTTCACATAATGAGATAGGTAGTGCATTATAATTTTTAATTTTGTTCCAGATATCTATGGCGGTATGTTCGATATTATATCAAGCGGCAACAAGGATTAAACAGCAAGAGAAAATGGCGGAGGAAATCAAACGAGTGCTGCCAGATCCAAGCAAACCCTTGACTTACGCTGATTTGGACAAATTGCATTACACTAAAGCTTTTGTTAGGGAAGTTTTTAGGTAAATACATATATTTTATAATTTCTAAGTACTAATATATTATTATTTTTTATTTAAATGTTTTTATATGACGTTATCGGCTGCCCTTAACGAAATGTGTAGAGCATAAAATCATATATACATTCTCGGATGTACTTCTCTTTCGGATGGAATTCTTTGGGTACATTTTGCTAAATATGCAACTGTAGGATTAATAATATTATATTTTATTCTTTATAACACGAAACTCGCTTATTTTTCTACAATTATTTTTTTAAAATTTTAATTGTTAGTAGTGTATTTTAAAGCAGCAAAACCATAAATTTCATTTAATTATAGGTGTTAAAGTATATTTCAATATCTATAATTATTATAAATTCATAGTTATCTCATTATAACTAAATAAAAACTACTAAGTTTGTATTTTTTTATACATATATTTTATATAAATTGTATATTTTATATTTCAGAATGTATTCAACAGTTATCGGAAATGGTAGGACATTACAAGAAGACGACGTTATTTGCGGATATCATATTCCAAAAGGAGTTAGTATTTGATTTTTACTATATTAAGCGTCTTTATTTTTAATATGACAATTAACTACTAACAATTTTATATTTTATTGTAAATATTTTTTTAAGATATATAATAGTAGATATATGTTAAATTCTGTAGGTATAGAAGTTTCTAGAATCAATCTTTACAAATACACTATTACAGGTGCAAGTGGTATTCCCAACAATCGTAACGGGTAACATGGAGGAGTTTGTGTCAAATCCAGACGAGTTTAGACCAGAGAGATGGCTTGAGGACGGCAGGTTGCATTCCTTTGCATCGCTACCTTATGGGTTTGGAGCGAGGATTTGTTTGGGAAGACGTTTTGCCGATTTGGAGATACAAGTGCTTTTGGCTAAGGTTTGTTGCTTTTTTTTAGGATAAATTATAAATTAGAAAATTTTCAGAAGTATAGGGTTTTTGGATATAGCCTGTAAAAGATCATTTATAATCGAACGGTCGCTCTTGCAGTGTCTCTGTCTTCATCTATTTCTTGATTTTTTTTGTGTAGTGTTTGATATAATTTAATTTAAGTATAATACGTTGTGTCATTTTTATTGAGATTAAATTTGACAAGAATTCTTTTTTCAAATTTTTATTTTTGATTGTTCAACGTCAGTTTTATGATTTATCGTTACATGATCATTTGATTCAGTATCGAACCTACAAACTAAGGCCTGTTTTCTCGTATTAAATTATTATATAATAACATTAAAACATATGAATTTGGTCACAGCTTCTTCGTAGATATCGTTTGGAATACCACCACGAGCCACTCGAGTACGCAGTCACCTTCATGTACGCGCCCGACGGACCACTACGTTTGCGAATGCTTGAACGATGAACAAATATAACATTAATTATATATATATTGAATATGGTTAAAAGAAAATATAAATAAAAATAACTTAAAAGACAAAATTGGAGCCTACCTTGACATAGTGGTAACTAAAATATTTAATTTAAGTAAACTTTTCTTGTAAATCTCTTTTTATTTTAATAAAAATGTCTAAAAAAATTATTTTTAGAATTAAAAGATATAACTTATGTCTGTAATTTGCCAATCTTGGAATTAATTATTTAGTAAAAATATATATTTTGTATAAATAAATGTATATAAACAATAGTTGGTTTTGTTTTCATTATATACGTATAAAAGTTTTTTAATAGCATTTTATTATTTTACATTTCGCTGCCGTAATTTTGTAACTGTAATACTATAGGTGCTCTGAAAGGCATCCGTCTTCTTATTTTGAAACTACACAAACTGCATTTCTTAATATTGTATAAATACATATTACTTCGTTATTCTTACATTATCCCGCCATACATTGTATTCAATCCCTGTACAAAAAAAGTAGGAATACAAAATTTCCGTTAATCAGCTTATGATGATCAAATTATGATCCAAACAGTCCAGTCAATTTTACAAATAGCTAAAAGTAAACTGTTATTAAAAAATAAAAATAATGTACGGAGCTGAACTTTAATAAAGAACTTGGGTACGATCACTAAACATGAAATTTCAAAAGCTCTAAGGAAGAAATGTGCGCTAATAAAGCTAACATAACATTCATAACATTCTAGATGATTTGATCTTAGACCATAGAACACCTAATATTATTTTGTGTTGTTTATAATGACTAAAAAATTTATTATCATCACAAAAATTCTATTTAAAACGAAAAAAATACATGAAAAGATAAAATTAAACACGAGATAAGAACACTAATAATTATAACTACTAAAATTTTGCAATATCCTAGCACGAGCTAGCTAGCTAGCTATATCTTAAACATTAACTCTAACGCAACGTCCGCTGCGTGCTCTATGATTGTTTATACGAAGTATAAATTACATGTTTTATTGCCAATTTGTACATCATATAATTAGGATTCTGTATATAATACACCAAGGCACAAAAGTAACACTGGAAACGCGGTTCTTTGTTCAATTCCTACTTGAGAAACAAATTATTATTTATAAATATTTTTCTTGTGGTACAAGCGCGGCGTTGAGTTCCACAATACAAATCGAAAAGTGAAAGTGGAGAACGGAGTATATTAACACTAGGTTCCTTCTACCTATCCTGCTATATGCGGGATATAGTTTGAAGCTGAAACAAACAAACACTATTACATCAGACTAGTCCATGACGTTTTAAAAATATTATTTACATTACACTGTTTTAAGTAGCAGGTACTATTTAATAAGAATCCTTAGAGTAAACAAAAATCAGCATTACATCATGATATCCATTTATATAGTTTGTATATATAGACGCAATGTATGTGGACTTTGGCATTTTCACACGCACGTCGCACACCCACTATTAATATTTGGCTCTTACAAATATTTGAACGTAGATTAAATAACATTGTACATCCTATTTTAAAAGCACATTTTTCTTTTTATTTTTAAAAGATTTCAATACTATTCTTGTTCAATTCTCTTCTTGTTGTCTGTCATGGTGGAATATCACGCCCTTCCTATTCACAAGCTCCGGCCGGTTTTTCTTACCCAGACTTTTGTAAATGGTGACAGGTTAAGTAAAAATAAAACAAAAATAGTGACATTCACTAATTTTAACTCACGTTATTCAATAAATGGATATTATATAATAGTTGACACATTATTGTAAGAAATATACTATCGTTTAGCGTAACATTCACACTTTGCACTTTGCATACAATAAATATTAACAGAAAAAGAAATGGAAAGTGTGTTTGTGTATCACATATAACTGGTTTTCTGATGGTCCAGTTAATATTTGAACTTGAGTTAACGTTAGAAAGTAAAAGGGGCCTATCCCTTTTATTTACTACCTTTTCCTTAGATTGTACAGCTAGTTTCTAAATAGATAGATACATACGTATTGTCATAAACGTTCATGATTTTTTCGCTTAGTATTTCTAAAATGTTCTGTGCCACGACTCTAATACAATTTTAATTAACGATTATTTAAAATTGGTAAAACAATTATATGGATCATGTTAGGTTAGAGAATCTTTCTTCTCTTTGTTTCTTTCAATTGATATACGGGATAAAGCGTGAAACTGGTTTTATTAGGCCTTTTATTAGCCTTGAGAGTTAAATATGTAGAAGTATCTAAGTTTAAATACAAACAAAATGACTAGGCTGCTTTATTTTATATTAACGCAATTATTATGTTCTAGTGAGTGAGTGACTTGAGTGAATTTCCTATTAACGCACGAGTGTTACTTACGTTACGTAATATTTGGAGGACGTTATGATTTCCGGTACAAGTTTCGTTTTTTTTATACATGTGTATCCTGTAAAATCCAGTGAACTCTATGTGATAGCTTGTTTTTTAACAATAGGATTAAAATAAATAAAGACAGGTACGTCTTTATATCATTTTATAAATATTTCTCAATGTTCTTCGGAGCGATCAAATAAATAATAATTGTATCCCGTAATGAGAACCGAACCCACAACTGTCATGTTTACAGCACCTTAACATAAGATAATATATAAATTTTATAATACACAGGATTTCCACACATAGATTAAAATGGCAAAAACACAGGTAGATGGAGTAAAATTATAGTAAATTATAAGGTATGTTACAGGTATGATGACTTTAATCGCAGTAATGTAACATTTTCTAATGTGTGCTTGGATTAGTAGAGACTAGTCGGGTTCGGTTGAGTGGAGTGAAAACTGCAGCAAAGTTGTTTCTTGGTTGCTTCAAGTACTAGAACGCGGTTTTCCAATATAATTTTTCTCCATTTTTTGTCCAATGTGAAATAGTCAGTTCCATTACGCTAACACTCCACAGGCAATATTGTGCAAATCTATAGCACATTTAAATAAAATTGTAGTGTCGGTGCTTAGAAAAATAACCGTGTTTTTTTAAGTTCATATATTTATTAAGCGGCGTTGAGTTCTGCCACTCAACACGCAATGCCTCCAGAATTCGGCAGAAAGTGGGGAACGGAGTGTCTAAACACCGAGTTCACTCTGCCTACCCTGCTGTGTGCGGGATACAGCGTGAAGCTGAAAAAAAAATTTATGTAAAATTAGGATAATCACTGCGACACCATACTCTGACACAGACAAATAAAGATATTAAAAAATATAGAGAGTTAAGTGAATATGGTTTTTCTTTATAAAACTGCTTTAAAAGAAATATTAAAGAATTTTTATTAAAATCATCTTTACTTTCTTTTAATTGTGTAACCTCAAAGACAAAAGGCCTAAAATCCTAGATAAAAACGAATACTTGTAAACGTACTGCTCTGAATAACTGATGGACACACTAAAGAAAACTTCGTGCTGTTGTCTTTGTTATATGTAAATGACATTTGTATTATAATACAACGGAATAACGGCAAAAAAATCACAGCTCATTACTTATTTCGTTTAGATGAATAATTTATTATAATTTATTTCTAATTTTTTTTTGGTTTAATTATGTGAATTTGAAAGAGCCGTCTTATGCGTCTGTTAATTTAAAATATTACAAGTACATTATTATCTAAACAAAAATTACCAATAACTATATATATATATAAGGGTAGGATATATAAGGGTAAGATTTATCATTTTTTGGCTTAAACCAGGATACACCATGCATCCTCCTATTGTGTAACATTATGCTCTTTTTTTTCTTAACCAGAAAAATGGTGTAGTTCACGACACGTCACGCCGCGAGCACAACATTGTATTTGTAATTTATATCTTTATAAATAAGTACATAAGTGTAAGTATAGCTTTAGACTCAATCTCAAGTAGCTTTTTGTTTCAAAATTTTAATTAACGAATACTACATTATATAAATTCACATCACACCTGTTCTATTTATGTTAAAGTTAAGTAAATCTTCGTCACGCGTGCTCATGTCAAGTAAAAGTAGTACACTTGTACGTCTCGTGCTAAGTATAATCTAGACAATTAGTTTTTTTTTTAAATTTTTTTTTACTGTAAGACTGAATAATAGGAATTTATGTTAATATGTTACTAAAAATAATTTGTTTAAAAAATAAATATAAAATATATATATTTTTATATTTAAAAAATATTTGTGCGAGTGATTCACATAATTTATATAGGATTGTGAAATAATATAATAAAAATAAAGGTCCTAAATACAAAAAACATATATCGTTGTTCTTTAAAGTTTTTGTTTTCTATTTATTACAACGAGCAAAGCGAGCGAAGGTTGGCGTAGTGAATCTTATACTTTTAAAAAAATATTTCTAAGAATATATGAAAAAAAATATATATATATATTTTAGAACGTATAACTAATAACGATATTCCAAACATTTAAAACCATATACGTGAAATTTTACGTGAAATGTGAAAAATTTACTTCGTTAATTTACTATTACCACTCACTTGTCTGTTCAAATGATTTATTACAAACACTTTCGTTTCCACCAACAATGCAACAAATGCTGAAACTTAAGACTGTATTCATATTCAGTATTATTTACAGAGGTAAGGCTGTAGGACGCTGAGCGTATCAAATTATAGTGTGGAGGTTTGTACACACTGATCGACGTTTTATATATTTTGTTTGTTATATATATTATTAAATTAATTAAAAAATAGTAGTGGTTTAACTTTTTGGCTGAGTAAACTTTTATTCTAAAAGATTCCATATCAATGTTTGTAAAATGGATAAGTTTAAAAATGTAAAATACTGTTTTCTTTATATTTTTTATACTTAAATAAGTTGTTAAAAAAATAAAATTTGAATCAAGATAATTAATTTAAAATCATCTGATATTGCTATTTTTATTTTGTAACAATATAGTATGAAATATATATATATTAAAATGAACTCATGGGAAACGAACCTGTACCTATATGTATGTAATGGATCTACTGGTTGGATCGTAACAGAGCAATGGACACACGTCAAGAAAGCCAAACCGCGGTTGATATGGAAAGCGTTCGCCTTTAGTCTGTCCGTGGCGCGCGTAATACTAACACTACGATTTTTATTTCCTACTTCTACGTAAAATAAAGTTAATTGACTATTACTAAATAAAGTATTAAGTGCAGTGCCTATGCTGTATTCATAGAAAGATTTGTTCTTTTTTTTTGTTTCTTCAAAGGTGAGTATTGAGTTCGATTTTAATTGTAATACCGGTGATATGTTGATTTATTTTTCTATTTACAAACATTACAAATATTATTTACAAATTATTTTTCATTTTCATTTTGTTAATATTTTTGATTTTATTGATTGATTGAAGATTAAGTAAATTAAAAGAACTTAACGGATATCAACCTTAATATTTTTTCAGTAAGAATATTTTATTTTATTTATTTACTAATAAATCTATTTCCTGTGTATTTCTTTCAATAAATTACGTATAACGATCAATAAATCAAAGCAAACGTTGCATTTATCTTAGCAATTTGGAAATATATATATAATTCAAATGCGTCGTTCCTATTTAATACGTAACGAGTACACCATAGTTATTCTACTTTAAGGGTTCCATAAAAACGAAACCGAAGATTTGACATGTTAATCTATGTGATCTTTAATATATATATATATTATATAATGATATTAAAGGTTTTTATTATATAGGTATTATGTTCGAAATATAATCATGAGATTTATTATCCATGAGTGATTTTATTGTCCAATAGACTTTTTGTACCTCGACTTTCTCTATGAGCTTTCTTTCTTTCTTTCATATTTTTTTATCTATGCCTCTATCTGCAAACTCTTACTCCTCGTAGTACGATACATAAATAGACATTTAATATGTACAATTACACGTCACACGTTATACGTTTTTATTTATTATATTTATTTATTTAAAATATTTATACTAAAAAAATTCTATGCGAGCTAAGAGTTGTTAAAAATTAAAAAGTTAAAAAGTTGTTAAATATTCTATGCCATATCAAGTTATTACGTACATTGCGTTCATTTATAATATTTTTTTAATATAATTTAATATATATAAAAATCTTATTGACTAAACTACGATATTACGAAATTAGGTCAGTCGTGGCGCAGAGGCATAAGCGTGTGAAGCTAAATTAGTAAATTGAGATAAAATATTATATGTATATGTACGAAATGTGCGAAACTTAAAAACCCAGTTTAAACGCTGCATCCTGCACACAGCAGGGTAGGCAGAGGGAACCTCGGTGTTAACACTGAGGTTCCCTCCGTGTTACCGACACTCTGTTCCCGGGATACAGCGCGAAGCTGATAAAAAAATATTTCGTCTCCTCGAGTGGGGATCGAACTCATAACCAGTTAATTTAGTCATACTTTGTGCTTCTGCGACTGGCCTCAAACTTCACAAAATATATTTTATGTTATTGATAAAATAAGTGATATTCCGTTATATGAAAAGTTTACATAATTCATGATATAAAAAAGGCTAAATCTTTGAAGCCTTTCCAATATTTATATAATTTAAAAAGTGATACGTTTTTTAAAAATGCCTTCAAGGACGTTAAGTAATTATTTAGACGGCCGTATTGGACTTATCTGTACAAATATAAAAAACAATGGTGTAATATTTATGTCAATATTATTTCTAAATCTATACATATAAGTAAAATTTAAGTGTCTGTCTATGATTTCATATTTACCGTGCTGTTTCAAGTGCGCATAGCTTATTGTTATAGACACGATGGTATAATACAAATAAACATTTTTTTTGTCTTTTTGTCTAATCATGTCTCTGGGACATAGGCTTTTATGGCACTCACACTGAAAGACATGGAGAATTGAGCAAATAGGCTTACTTTTTATTCCGGAATATCCTTGGGATCGGGTCTTACACAGAAAAAATTAGTGCTTGTTGTGCATACGTGCTACCGTCTACTTAGATAGATATCAATTAAGACATTTTTTGGAAAAAGTACAATATTTTTTGGAAACATAATGAAATAAAATCCCACAAGGTTTAAATTACGATTAATTAAGTATCGTTAATACAGTATCCATAGTAAATTAATTAATATATTCTCCCTAAAAAAAAAAAAAAATCATATAACTCAAGCGGGCGAAGCCACGCGGGGGCAACTAGTGGTAAAAGGAACGTAATGAAAAAGTATTAACTAATTAAATATTTTAGTCCAACTTTAAAGATGTCGAAATAGGGTACCTTTACGTATTTAACCGGTTCTCGGTGCTGAAGTAGTGGAATAGGCACTCCCTTTCTTATTTATGAAAGTTAATTTAGCCCTACGAGTATATATACGATTACTATGTACGTACATTACAAGGTTAATACAGATATTGTAAAATTATTTTTATATTATCAGATCTCATAAGTTATTGAGTTTATAAATGTACATTTATTATAATTGTTATGCAATTTACATAGAAAACGGTCAATAAAAGTAACAATATTTAATATATATTGTTAATATTTAGATGTATAATATTTAGAAGTGGTGAATTTAAAAGTTTGTAAATCATAAAATTTTCAATATGCAAAATGATCTCGAAACAGCGAAATTCGTGGTGATTCAGAGAAAGCCTTATGATAATAGCATATTTTTTTATTTTTAAAAATAAGAATATGCTTTTATGTATTATTTTTTTATGTACGTAGAATACATCAAAACAATTTGCAATTACATACATTAGTATATAGAACTACTTTCTTTCCAGTAGAATTGTTATGAACAGAGGACTTTGAACTGTAGGTATTTTGTTTAGTGGAACAGAAAATACATTGATTTTGATTGTTTTCTTTATGTAACGAGTTGAAGCTTGTTTGCGTGAATTATTAAACATATAATTTTTCCCCTTTCTCGTTCCATTTTTTTTATTATGTAGTGGTTGAGGCTGTACGACGAAACTTTGTCTACAGTCTTTGTCTATTGAATTTGTTATATTTGTCTTAGAATATTAACAGAAGTAGTTTTAGATAGTTTTTCTATTGATATTACCCTTCAAAATACTTATTATATAGTTAATTCAATAAGAAACGGAATTCTATGATATAAGTGATATGCGAAGATATAGCTCAGCTTTTTGTACCATGAACTTAACAAAAGTAAACACGATCTATTGCTGAGGTTAATTGATTTAAATATAAAACTAAAGTTCAAGTCTTACAAAATACTAAAAGCCACTCGAACTATCAATTTCAAGCGAGGCTTCAAGAATAAAATTCGAGGTTACATTAATAGTTTATTAAGTTTTTAAATCGTGTCAAGATATGAATCTTGCATTTGTGTAATATGACGGTCTATTCAATCTGTTTTATTTGAATTTGAATTCAAATATACTTAATTTGATATGAATAAATAATGGACGTCGTGGCACGTAAACGCGACGGTTGTGTGTTCGATTCCCACTCGAGGAAGTGAAATATTTCTTTACGTTTATATTTCCATTTTTCTTCGCTCTGGTGTCGAGAACGGAGTGATAATTTATTACCTCGAGTGAGAACCAAACTCACAACCGTCTCATTTGCATTAACTTATTGTTCCTGTGCGACACGACAGACACATGCCGTCCTCTAAGATATTCGATGTTTGCTGTTTATGCTATGTGTGTCACAGGATGTCGCGATTACTATCGTGTGATGATGTGAGAATATTCTTGTAATATTTATTGTACAACCTACTTTTATACACATTTGTTTAGATGCATTTAAATATATATTTGTAAATGTATATTTAAATGGTTTACAACATGTTTTTAACATAGTATTTGCATACCTTTCACCTATATATAACTAAAAATTAAAATGAGAGTATATTAAATTCTAAAATTAGAAAAAATGGAGAACGCCACTGTATATTTTGATACTTTACGAAATTTCCTTTATGTTCATTTAAGAAAACTAAGACATTATTCATATAAAAATTTTCCCGACTGCTAAGGGAGAGTTTTTTTTATCTTTTTTTCGCAGATATAACATCAATAAAATGAGAAATCACGTTGCTGTTGTAAAATGGCCGTTTCGAAGACTCTGCGAGCGCAGTATTGCCACTTCTGGTGTGCAGCAAGTAACTGACGGATCAGATCTAGGTATCTAATGCTTTATTATTATTATAAGTTTCGTTATTATTATGACTCACTGCTTCGCTACGTATTCCTAAAAAGGAGAAATGGAAATAATTGAAATATATATTTTTCCAGTTAGTCGAGATCACCCACAATAATTGAAAAGTTTTTTATTATGATCTTAGAAAAAAATGACCCTTGTCTTTTTATCTATAAAGGTCACCTATCACGGCCTCAACCGTGCCCAGTGAAGAATCATCGTGCCAGGTCTACACATGCTGTAGCATCAGTATTTGAAACTCTATCGCCGTCAGCGAAGCCTTGGGAGGAGGTTCCAGGTCCTAAGCCCTTTCCACTACTAGGAAATACTTGGCGATTCATTCCATACATTGGTAAGAATTTATATATCGCACATAACTTCATCTTATATGATTCTATCATGAATGGCATTGATAGAGCTCGACCAAATTAAAATACGGGAAATTATACACGGGAATCACAAGATTTCAAAATGGTGTGTATATATATAATAAATAAAAAAACCTAAAACATACGTTTAGCTTTTTTTAAAATTTGTTTAAAAAATCGGGTCTATTATTATTATAATAATGACAAAAAATGTGACAACAGCGACTATAACACACCAAGTTAATCGTGTCATCTAGATTTCAGGCATTTAGAATATATCATGTCGCGTATAAGGAATAAATTAGACTTAGCTACGAGAGAAATCGCTAATTAAAAGCTGGTATTTCAATTTCTGAGTACAAGCCAAAGCAATAAACTGTGCCTAGATGTTATTTTAAATTTAATTTCAAGATATTTTATTTGTTTATAATGATGTTGTAAAGACTCGTAATAAAATGTTGTAATATACCTGAGAAGCATTACCTGAGAACATGTTTTATATTTGTAAACTGACTGCAAGGTAATTGTTTACAAATTTTATTGTCCGCCAGTAAATTATCTGTGGTATTCTTAATATGTTGGAAATAGACAAATATTGTTATTGGTGATATGTTTAGCTTCACGCTCTATGTCGCTCATAGCAGGATAGATAATATTATTACAGCAATGAGGTGCCTGGGAACTTTAAGACACTCCGTTCCTATTAAGAGACTTTTATTCCCCTCTTTCTGCAAAATTTTGGAGAAATTGCGTGCTGTGACCGTGTGTGATTAAATTATAAATATTTCATTACCTCAAGTAGGAATCGTACCCACAGCCTTTACGTTCGCACGCTTGTGCTCAATCAATCATTATTTCTTGATGATAGTCAGATCATTGTTATGTTGCTACTTTTAATTTTCAGGTAGCTTTTTGAACTTTTTCGTAATAACGAGGACGAGCCCTACCACTTTATGGAAAATAACTACTCTATCACTATTTGTAAAGTATGATTAAAACCTATTACTATTATAACTATTCTCAGCCGTGTGGTCCCGGCTTAGAATAGGATCACCCTGGTACTGTCGGTGTCGTAAGAGGCGACTAAAGTACATGTGGTAGAGTCACGTCGCCAGTAATGGCAACACGCATGGGCAGACTCGACCGGATTTAATACCACCCCCGGCATTTAAAACCGGCGTGAAGTAGTGGCCCTTGCCACTGCGTTTCGCATTAGGTAATGCCGGGCCCCGGTGCCCTTCATCTCCACCTTAAAGGCTGGCAACGCATCTGTAGCTCCTCTGGTGTTGCATGGTGTCGTGGGCGGCGGCGATCACTTTGATTAAAAGATGTTGGTAAGCAACGATATGCTTATTAGAAATACTTTTGTGAATCTAATAAATAAATAAATCAGCTTCACGCTATATACCGCACACGGCAGGGTAGGCAGAAGGAACCTTAATATTACGACACTCCGTTCCCTAGTTTTTGCCGTATTTTTTAGGCATTGCGTGTTGAGTGGCAAAACTTAACACTGCGCTTTGCCTTAACACCAGAGCTAAGAAATGGAAATATAAACGTAAATAAATATTTCACATCCCAGGTGAGGTCGAACCCACAAGCGTTCAACCCACATCAATAGTGTTTAATACACTATTGATTATATAGAGAGGCTCTCGTATTTTAAGTTTTAACTTAAGATCTGTTAAGTAACTGCAGCTATAAGCACACAATATGTTGAATATAGTTCATTAAATCTATTTAATTAGTGATACTTACTACGTGGAAAGTTGATAATACTGTTCTCATACAACTAGCCTTGTCCTTAATAACAGTGGGAGTTCGGCCATTAAATGGTTACAAAATTTTATAGACACGTCTTAACCTACAGTCAGTTTAATAGATTTTTTTTAGCTTCACGCTGTATTCCTGTACTCCTAAGATACTCTTATCCTATCAAGTCACTTCCGTTCCCGACTTTGCGCCGATTTCTAGAGCCATTGCATGTTGACTGGCGAAACTCATCCAGAACGAGGAAATGAAAATATTAAATATTTCCATTTCTCCGAGAGGAAATCGTACCCACAACCGTCACGATTATAGTCATACACTTATGTCCCTGCGTCACGACGGTTTAACTTTTTCTCATGTAAAATTTAAGAATAGTGTGACCATAAATTAAGAAATGACAATAATTTATATATTTTTTCTTCTAATTTATTTATTAGGTTGTTGAAATTGTGATTTGTTTTCACAATAAATTCGACATGTCCATAATGTTTAAAAACCGCACCTGTGGCCCTCATAACTGGTTTGATAATGTGATGCTGTTCACATAGTGTTGAAAGGTTTGTTTAAGAAGTAGTAAATACTAAGTAGTGTATTTATATACATATACACCTATATTGTTTAATAATAATTATAGTAATAATGTAAAACGTTATAATTAATTATTTTTGCAGTCACACAGAAGAAACCTAAGTATTAAGAAACTGTATTCTCCACTACCCATGCAATTTTTGATTTGCTTTGTACTAAGGTGGGAAATTTAAATAAATAAATTCTATTTATCTCCGAGTGGGAATCAAACTCGTGGTCAGTAACACCCGTCAATTTTAACATGGTGACATCAATATTTGCCAATCATTACAAATTATGTTACAAATATCGACTACACAATTTATATTAGTTAATAAGCAATAGAACAAACAAAGTGGGTGTCACATCTAATTATGTTAATTCGAAGCCGTAACCAAAACTAGTAGAACCCACGCCCATGCTTAGAAATTATAGAAAATATTACATTTATGTATTTTGTTTTATATATTTTATCGCGATGTACACCGTATGTAGAGAGCAGGCAGAGAGAGCTTGGTATTAAGACACTTTCCGCCGAATTCTCGAATCTTAGAACTCTATGCCGTGCTTTGCCTCGACACCAGAGAGAAGAAATTAAAATATTCGTTATTTAATTTCGTCGAGTGTATAGCTAGCTATGTGACATAACCAGGCTAATCGCGCAATGCCTCCAGATATCGGCGGATGAAGGATGTAGAACGGAGTGTCTTAACACTAGGTTCCCTACTCCTGCCTGTTTGTGGGATACAGCATGAAACGTGAGCGTGAAACTGATTTTCTTTTATTCCATACAATTCCCATACACTCTGCAACCAAATTGCAATTTAATAGCCCTAAATTGTTACAGTTAATGATGCGCACGCGCTTGTCACAATTCTTTAATGTTTTTTGTACCTCGCATACAAATTGTTGCCAAACTTTCATAATAATGATGGTCGGTTACGAAATAAGGCAATTAGGACAAGGTTCGTGTTAAGTGTCGTGATGTGATAGAGAGTTGATAGAGAACTCAAAGTATTTTTCTTTTCTCCAAGGGATCATACACCGGAATATTTTAAATTTATTTCCTTTTCAGATGCGGAACTATTAAATAAATGAAATTTACACCTTTAAAGGAAATTACAGAACTTTACAATAAAAAAAAATGCTATTTTTTATTAATCTACGTACATTATGTAGGCTCCATAGCATTTAAATACTACTTTTCATGAATAGATTGACTATTTATTAGTAGATAATACTCAAATTTTGTCAGTTTTGGATTAGAACAGTTTCAATGTGTAGGCAGTTTAGGTTTTTGGCACCTTTGTCATATTTATATCAATTGTTATTTTATTAGTAATTGTTACAATTAGATAAATTTATTAAAATTACAGAAAATAATAGTAATAATGTGTCTTTGCATAATGTTGTTGGAGCATTTAATTTATATTTCCTCAAAAACCTCATATAATTTTACACTCTTTTCAGGCATGAAAAATTTTCGTTAAGTAAAACAAAGTCAACTTCACGCTGTATCCCGCACACAGCTGGGTAGACAGAGGGAACCTTGTTAAGTATTTACATAATAGTAGTAATCCCAGCTAGGATAAATGTTTTACTAATTCTTGTTTTACAGAAACAATGACAGCCAAATAATTTTTGCACAGAAACTAACTATATATATAACTAACTTATAATTATAGCTAATTTCATATAAAAATTTCATAAGTTGTACTTCCCGATGGGCGATTCCGACTCGCACTTGACACTGGTTTTCTTATATTATCCTTCATTATATAAAAGATTAACAAGTAAAAAAATTATTAGGTAAGTAAATGTACTTCCTATTCAATGCAACGCGGGTAACGGTTGAGAGCGTGCAATACACCTTCATGATGAAACCTGCATGCAATTACTATTATTAATTTATAATTATCTATTTTATTGTTTCTTAATGAATACTTTTCATGAAGCGGAAGCTGACATAATGACGGAAACGTGTAACAAAGTGATGAATCGGAGGTGATCGTATCAATTTCTCTTCTCCGATAGGATCGATCGGAGAGTTATTATAGATAGATTTGGACAAGTCCAAAATAGTTAAATTAAAGTACTATTTACTAGATGATCATTGTCACTGTTTCTCTTTAGTCTTTACCGCAAAAAATCGAACAGATTTAGATACACCAGTATAATATATAATTTATTTTAATTTCAGTCGTGTTAGAAAAGTCTTATTTTCTAGATTCTGGCATAGGAAATATGCTTCTTATATCAATACACCACGCAATTGTTGAAAAGTTCTTATAGGAAAGTCCAAAAGAAAGATTCATTTGTAAAGATTCAGAAGTACCTCCTATTAGTATAGTCTCGAAAATATCGTAAAAGTTTATATAAACGTATCGTGACTGATTGAGATCCTGATACAATATACATTCTTTTTCCATACAGATAAGAGATAATGAATGATATCGAATATATTGAATTAATAAAGATATAGATAATGTCAAATAAAATATTTTATCAGTTGAAGTCCAAAGTTTATGTAACGACTTTTTTGGACTTTAAAATTTTCTCCTTTCCATATATATATAATCACGGACAGTTGGGATAAAAATGAGATTTTGCAATATATGAAAGTGATGGACACTTGAATACTTCTTCAAGCAATTACGAGTGATTTTTTTGTGATTTCTAATAGTTAACTTGCCTGTTCGACCTTATAAATTCATCAACATTTGTGCCTCTACTTTATTGGAATTGTTAACATAAATTATATTTATTTAGATAATATAAACCGGTTTATAATATTTTTGTTACAGGTGGATATTCAGTAGAGCATATAGATAAAATATGCTTATCATTGAGAAAACAATATGGCAAGTGTGTCAAAATGGCAGGTCTTCTGGGAAGGCCGGACATGCTGTTCGTGTTCGATGCTAGCGAAGTTGAGAGGGTCTTCCGAGGAGAGGACAGTGCTCCACATAGGTAATGAAATACAAATATTGCCATCGACAGAAGATCAATTGAATTTTAACTTTAATAATTAATATTAAAAGTAAAATTCACTTGGCCATATTTTCATTGGTAATGTTATTTTTAAGTAAATAAACAGATATAAAAGAATAAATAAACAGAGATAAGAAAATATTAATTCGTTTTTTTACCAATATAGTTTTTTTATATTTACAGACCATCAATGCCATCTTTGAACTACTATAAGCATACACTAAGAAAAGATTTTTTTGGTGCCGAGGAGAACTGTGCTGGAGTGATAGCAGTGTAAGCATGTACATTATATTTTTTTCTAAATATTGTCTGGTAAAATTAATATTTCACTCTTATTTTGTAAAGAAGTATAGTATTTTTGATTAAAAATTTTGGCGAAAATTAAATATAGACATGGAAGATTTGCATTTATGTGTTACGTACGTGTGTACAACGATGAAAAAAATTCGCTATAATACTATGTGTATGTACATAGCATTACATATGTAGTAATTTTTTTAGCTTTACATTGCTTACTGCACAAAGTAGGGTAGGCAAATGGAACTTAGGAGCCTAGTGGTAAGATACTGCGATTCTCCACTTACCGCCGAATACTAGAGGCGTTGTGGCGGAACTCAACGCCGTCAGGAACATATTTATATTGAATACAAAATTATAATTTAATAATTGTCACACGTTTACAGTCACGGCGATTCATGGGCGGCTTTTAGAACAAAAGTATCTCGAGTAGCGCTCAGTACTGGCGCAGCAGCGCAATACACAGACCAAGTAGGGGAAGTGGCAGAGGCATTCATTAATAGGTAAATCCTAATAAGATATCTACTGTTTAGATTTATGCCTATGATTTCATTACCTTGAAGGGGAATCAAATCCACAACCTGACACGATGATAGCTGCACGCTTGTGCCCCAGCGCCACGACTGGCCTCATAACTGGACTGTAAAGCATTAACCGGCGGACAATAAAGAGTATTTTACTTTACTCTTCATGAAGAATGAAGAATACTCTTCATTATGCTAAAAATATTTTTTCATTTAGATAAAAGTGATTAATTCGTTATCTCTCGTTAATTACAGGATACGAAAAATCAGAAATCAACAATCTGAAACTCCTGATGATTTTTTGAATGAAGTTCACAAATGGTCTTTAGAATGTGAGTGTGGTTTATATTTACAATAATTAAAAAAGTTCCGCCACTGGTTGGGTGGCAGATTGAATTGGAAAAATCAGCGGAAAATGTTTATTTCCTTAAACCTACTTACTAATATATATAATTTAATATAATTTAATATTATATTACAGCATTAGGATTGATAGCTTTAGACACAAGATTAGGATGTTTCGATTCACGCGAAGGATCGGAAAGCCAACGTCTTATAGACGCTGTACATACATTTTTCCTGTGCGTTGGTGAATTGGAACTCAGAGCCCCGTGGTGGAGGGTATACCCTACTGCTATGTTTAGAAAATATGTTGCCGCATTGGACACTATATTAAGGTCAATATAAGTTTAACAAATCCTTTCTCTTTTATTTTAAAACTGTGTCAACGCCGCGTTTTGCTTCGACATCAGAGCAAATAAATGGAAATACAAATTTAAATAGATATATTTAAATAGAAATAGATATTTCAATTCCTTGAGTGGGGATCGTACCCACGACCAGTCAATTTTACAGTCACACTTTGTGCCCCTGCGCTACGGCTGTTGTCAAGCATTATTATTACACAGGTGGAAGTGGCTGCGCTCCTTTTGCGGGAGCAGAATATAGGGTAAAATATTCAAACCCATTATTAAAACAAATAATTAAGATATTTCAACAGTTAAGACGTAGGATTCTTTTTCATTTCATGCAATGTGTGCATACAATTTTATTAATTACTTTGTTTGAAAAAAAAAGCTTTTCCATTTTTGGCAAAATCTCTTTTGTTTTAATAGGTTTAGGCTTTAATAGAGTAGTTACAAGTGGTTTAAAGTGGTGTTGACAAAAATATTTTAAAAAAGCTAAAAAATTATATTCTTTAATATTTTCTTACAGTATAACATCAGCCCATGTAGAAAAGGCTTTACAAGAATGCCAAGCACGTGGCAGTAGTAAATCTCTTTTGCAAGATCTGGTGACGGCTGCAGGGTCTAAGGTTGCTGCTATCGCGGCTCTTGATATGTTCCTCGTGGGAATTGATACGGTATTTAAATTGAATATATTTTAAATTAATATTTTAAGAATCCATCCATCCAATCCATCTATTTCGCATTTATGGAATTTAATAATATTTTATTGTAAGATTTAGTATTTTTAATAAATTGTAAAATCTATAATTTGTATCTATTTTAGTGATATAGACTCAAATAAGAATGTTTTATAAGTTATATAGCACCCGGCATATAGCACTTGTTAATTTAGCTAAGAATAGTTTAGCGTTCTAAGTGCTGGTTAATTGAATGACGCACTTTGTCTGCCAGAGCGAGAAAAAAAATTCTCACTAAGTGAGAATCGAATCCACGACCGTCAGTTCTACAATTACCACAATAAACAATGTTTTATATATAAAGAGAAGACTAGTAATTTTGAAACATTTTCAGACATCAAATGCAGTAGCATCTACTTTATATCAGCTATCGCAGAGGCCGGAAGTTCAAGAACGATTATACGAAGAAATATCAAACGTTTTAAAGGGCAAATCACTAAGTCCTGGAGATGTTAACCAAATGCCATACTTAAAAGCGTGTGTCAAAGAAGTTCTTAGGTAATTAAAGTTATCGCATTTCTCTATGTATTAGAGAACAACAGGAAAAAATATCTGCAGAATAATAAGAGTTATTCTTTATTTTTAGAATGTATCCAGTTGTAATTGGTAACGGCCGCCAGCTTTCCAAGGACACCGTTATATGTGGTTATAATATTCCTAAAGGAGTAAGTAATTTTAGTACTAAAAATCTTCTTCGTCGCTCGTCAGATGAGTGGTGAACGATCAATTTCTTTAATATGTGTAAAAATTACGAAGAAATTCGCAATATTTTTCTTAGCTCCACTAGAATGAAAAAAAAAAAATAAATAAAATGTATATTATATTGTTATAAGCGTTGTATTTTTTTCAGACGCAAGTAATATTTCAACACTACGTGATGGGGAATAGTGAGGAATATTTCACGAATGCGTCGGAGTTCCGCCCCGAACGTTGGCTCAACCGATCGATGTACAAACACCATCCGTTCGCTTCCCTACCTTTTGGTTTTGGTAAACGAATGTGCCTTGGACGTAGATTTGCTGAACTCGAAATTCATGTGATGATTTGCAAGGTAATGTCATTTTTTGTTATAATTCTTTTTTTTTATTCACAGCAGGGAAGGCAGACTGAACCTAGTGTTAGATTCGCCGTAGTCTGGAGGCATTGCGTGTCAAAGTGGCGGAACTCAATGACTCGACACCAGAACGAAGTAAAAGAAAATATTTAATATTTAATTTTCTCGAGTTGGAATCGAATCAACAACCCCTCGCTTACAGTCACACTTTGTGCCCCTGAGGCGCGACTGGCCTCCCCCCTCTCTTTGTTTTAATTCAATAATATTCTCTGACTGTCAGATAACAGTACATATTTGAACCACACCTGTTATTTTTTAATCGCGAGGATATATCGAAAGAAAATAAAACATAGCATTTACCATATACTGCTTATTTTTGTTCTTTGTTTATCAACTTTTCAACTAATTAAATAATTGTGTAAAATATGTATAATTTATACATTTTAAAAATATTCACTAAAAGTGGCGGAAATGACCACATGAGACGCCTTAGTAAATATTATAGCAGTTACATATAAGAGCAGTTGCAGTTTATTCGCGGTTACTGCAAACAAGGTGGTAGTCAACTCTCGATACCCAGAGAATATTCTGCTCCTTTATTGTTATTTTCATTACTCTGCTTTAAAGGAGAAAGTGCGGTGTTGTGTTCCGCCACTGAACACGTAGTGTCTTGAATTCAGGCGAAAATTGAAAGGCAAAGCATGTTAATACTAACTTATTTTACAATGCTTTATGGCGGCTTATATTTTATTTATGACATGCATTTTGCATTATAAATATATTTATAAGTATTTTACTGATGACACTGTAATTTTATTATTTTTTAATTAGTTTTTATTATTTGCATATGCGATCGAGCAATAAGAAGTGTGAATTACAAACAATATCTCTAAATTAAGTGATCAAGTTGTTTGTTAATTTTTGAATTTATAGATTTTTTCTTGTTTGCAGATGGTACAAGCTTTCAAAATGGAGTATCACCACGAGCCACTGGAGTATCACATTCACCCGATGTACACACCACAAGGCCCCATACGTATAAAATTGATTGATCGATAAAATTTGTATTATTTTGAATAAAACACCAAACCCTATAATTAACTGTGTTTTTATTATATGTATATAAATGGTTAATACATATAGAAATTGAAAAACTTAAATTAACAGAAGGCAATTTTTTAGTATAATGTTTTTCATATACCTACTTAAATTTAATACATTAACTAAGTAACTGTTGTTTTTATATTTTATTAAAAATTTTATAATCCAACATGTCCGCTTTTTTCCGTCTTTTATCAAGGTCATTCTTTTGCATTATTTTTGTTGTATTACAGTACTGTCATGGCATCTGTATTTCGAGTATCCAATTTTAAAAATATCAAATGAATAAATAAATAAAATTATGAAGTAAATTTCTAATTTTAGTGAAATTAATATATATATTTTTTAATAAAAGAAAATATGTTTATATTTTTATAACAAATTTAAGACTTAATAAGTATTGTTTTTCCCACTGGGGAATGGAATCCATGACCGTCGCGTTTACAATCAAATTCGACCCCACTGTTAAGAATTTTAAATTAATAATAAATAAACAAAAGATTTGTATTTGACGATAAAAGTCAAATGATTAATTTATGAAACAGATAATATTATGGATTATTTTAACAAAAAATCAAAAAAAGGTTAAAAATAAAACACATTATTACATTCATAGAATGTTTAACTTATATTCATGCAATAAGCAATCCTACTAACATTACTTTTAAGGCTTCTTTCGTTCTGCATTGTGACAATTTCATAATAACTAGTTTACATATTAAACGTACACAATACAGAAAGCAAGTCCAGCACTGTCATATAAAAGGAATAAACTTAATTAAACATGGATGGCCACAATACAATATTGGTAAATATGTACAAATATCACATATTAATATATATCAGTAAAACATATAAAGTATTTATCTTTTATATATTTTGACTAGGAATATAGGTAATACAAATATACAGCTGAGAACATCTCCAAATATCGCTGACAGAAACAGCATTCTATGGCACTATAACAGAACCATGCGGACATTAAATAATTCTAGTTTTAGTTTAATCTTTAATAAGGCAGTGAGTTACATTTATTATTTAAAATGGTTTACTACTGTCATTAATTTTTAGTACATATATACATTATAGAATATAAAGTATTATAAGCAAAAAGTTTATATCACACGTCAACTTAGTCTAACAAGGATGAGTATTTACATTAGCGATACGTCTTAACTTAAGATTCTGTGTGCGTTTGTAAGCCATCAAAGTGATTGCTATGACTAAAATGACAAACATAATCGATCCAATTATAGCAAAATATTCAAATCCTCCGTATTTTAAGTCATCGGTGACGTTTTCAAAGAAATTTTTCAAATCTCTCGTTTTCCTTGATCGCGGCTGGGTGCGGGAGAACTCAAAATTATCTGAAATATTAAAAAATATAAGATTATGCTGCAGGTTAGAATATCTTATATAGTCTAAAAATATATTTCTTACCTGTTTCTGGAAGTGAATCATCGTAATAATCAACGGTTTTTTCAGCTAGCCTATTAACACGGTTAGATTTAATTTCATTTTCTGAAGGGAATGGTGGCAAATATGTTGCTGGTGGATTTGTACTGCTTGGAGCAAATGGCTGAGGGCATTTAGGGTCTTTAGAACCAGGATAACATGAGCTTGGTATTGAGGTTGGTTGAGACGTAGTAGGCCTAGGACAACGGGGATCATTGCTGCCAGGATAACAGCGTGGTGCTTCTGGTGTCGATGGCTTGGGACAACGAGGATCGTTGCTACCAGGATAGCAGCGTGGAGATTCAGGTGTGGTGGGCTTGGGACAGCGAGGATCTATGCTACCAGGGAAACAATTTGGTGGTGCAGGTGTAGTGGGTTTAGGACATCTTGGGTCGCTACTACCTGGATAACATCTAGGTGGGGCGGGCGTTGTGGGCTTAGGACAGCGGGGATCATTACTACCAGGGAAACAATTTGGTGGTGCAGATGTTGAAGGTTGTGGGCATCTTGGATCGCTACTTCCTGGATAACACCTAGGCTGAGTAGGCGTTGTAGGCTTAGGACAGCGTGGATCTGTATTACCAGGGAAGCAATTTGGTGGTGCAGGTG
>JBAIZZ010000225.1:184827-257475 GCA_037355905.1 Heliconius aoede
CATCTAGGTGGGGCGGGCGTTGTGGGCTTAGGACAGCGGGGATCAGTACTACCGGGGAAACAATTTGGTGGTGCAGGTGTAGTGGGTTTTGGACAACGAGGATCAGTACTTCCATCAAAACAATTTGGCTGTGTTGAAGTCGGTGTTGGACATCTTGGGTCTTCACTTCCTGGATAGCATCTAGGAGCGGACGGAGTCGTCAGTTTTGGGCAACGTGGGTCTGGACTTCCTGGGTAACAACTAAATGGTCCTAATATTGTAGAGGGCACACAACGTGGATCACTGCTACCTGGAAAGCACTTAATGGCACCTGGAGTCGTTACTTGTGGGCAGCGAGGATCTAAAGAACCTGGTTCACAGGCTTTTGGTGGTCTTTTTGTAGATATTTCTTTAATAATTCCTGTGCAATCTGCGTCACAACCGCTTGTACACAACTAAAAATACAAAAAATATGTATAAAACACTGCATGACAATGAAATAATTTATATTCATACTTTTAACTAACAAGCCTTTTTTGTTTGCTTTAACAATCACTTTTAAGAATGCGATTCAATATATGACACTTGTTATTGTTATTATTAATTTATTTTTAAAGTAAACATTTAAGATACATTAAAAATAATCTTACCTCTACATTACATGTGAGGTAAACTTGGTCAGTCTCCGGAAATCGGAAGGCGCTTACTTTACTATAAGCTATTAAAGTTGCGCCACTTTTGCCTGTATTAGTTGATTTTTGCCATACATCGATAAATTTTTTCTTCCTATAATTTCATTAGGACACACATTAAGATTAATAAGTAATTTTAACATTACATTTAAAAATAAAATTTTATATAAGCCTTTATAAAAATAAGATGTACTTACAACATATAGGCCATGTCTAGAAATGTCAGTTTAAAGTTTCTTTATACATTACTAAATATCGGTGTTATATTCGTCAGTGATACGTGACTCACAATAATAATTAATTAAGAAAAGATATACTCACTTTGGACAACCACCTATATCGGTTAATTGAATCTTGTTTGTTTTTGAACTATCATAATCATCATTGTCGTAGGCCCAACAATCGTGAATCTTTAGATTGAATTGATTTCTTGTATCTTTCAAATATATTAAAATAGTCAAATATTCTCCAATTTTAATTGAATTTTCCAAAGGAGTCGTCTGTAAACGAAAAAAAATATATATTAAAATAGATATAAAAATGTAAAAATGTCAAAAAACGAGATATTATATTAAGCTTAAATTTTATGCTGCATAGGAATAGGATGCAGTGGAAGAGGCGGAGAGAATCGTGTCAAAATAATACATTCTCCACTTTCCGCTTGAAATATGTGTGGTGGCTTAATCCAATGCAAATCATTGTCCGCGTTTCCAAAAATTAATTTAAACATTATATTTCACCTGAGTGGAATCCAAAATTTCTTCCGAGTCGGATCCACAATAGTTTTGCTTTATGGTCAGAGGCTGGATAGTTATATATTTTTACTTACATTAGGGAAAACTCCTTTCTGAATGTCCATCCAGCATTCGACCCCACCAGCAGGTCCTTCTACCGCTACCACATCAAGCATATCTACCATAAAAGGCTTAAGCTTTAGTGTATGTGATTGCTCTTGTCTGACCCCTCCAACGGATACTTCCAAGGCAGTTCCTACACATGACACCTGAAATAATAATTTTGCTATTAGGTATATTTTTTTTATTTAGCCAATTTTTGTACAATGTGCACTTTTATTTATTACATGCGGTGTGTTATAGTTATAATGAAACATAGATTGATAAGATAAATGAGCAATAGAATCTAATATAAAATCTAATATAAAAACAATCTAATATAAAATAAAGTTCAGTCTTAGCTGTCTTAGAAATAAAATAAAATAAAAAATAAATAAATAAATACAAAATAAATATGTATATATGTAGGTATGTAATATACTTTTCTGGCGAAATCATATGGCCCTTGCACTAGATCATCTGATTGGAATACAAGGACATTGTCAATAGTGCCGCAGGCGTTGCAAAGTGGTCGACTACCGCACCCTTTCAGCGGTACACGGAAGGAATAACGGGACTGACTACCTCCAACAGTCACATATCTGAAATTTACAAAACGAAGTTTTACATACTGTATATTATAATTTAAAAAAAAAATCAACTTCACATTGTATCCTGCACACGACAGGGTAGGAATAGGGAACCTAGTGCTAAAATACTCCGTTCCCCACTTTCTGCCGAATTTTGGAACCATAGCGTGGTTAGAGAATATATAATTTAAAATAAATATTTCATTTCCTCGAGTGGTTCGAACTCGTGACGGGTGTACAGTCGCACTTTGTGCCCTTGCCTCACGAATGGTCTCACTCACTCATTAGTTTGAATATATTCTTTAATAATAAAAATAACATATTTAAAAAACATTAAAATTATAATCAAATGGCTGATATAATATAAACACCTGAAAATTTGTATTAAACTGTATAGGTACTCACTTGCATTTAGGGTCGTTTAAAAAGCCTTTGCTATATATAATCCCATCATATATATCGGGAAAATCGACTGTAACTTCAATGAAATCAGCTGAACATTGCACATCGATATCTGGAGATAGAGGCGAGTCTGCTGCCCTGGATCCCCTCACGAAGTTGACTCCTGTGTCATCACTGGTTTCTTCAAAGAATGGAGATAATCCATTCTCCCCAGCTAATTGTAGGTTAAGCTCAGCCGCTGTGAGCGTTCCGACATCTGAAACAGCTGTAGCGAGCGACAGCTAGAAATTTAAAATTAATTAATATTTGAGTTAATTCATCGTGACATTGTGGTGGCACCAGTGATGCCCCGAACCCATGATCGTAATTTAAATTTTGACTTTATCGAAAATAAGGATATGCAAGGAAGTGTAGTATCTTAAGTTGTCAACCCTAACCTATGCTCAAGTACCAGGACCCATTAGTATTTACTTCAGACTTGAATATAGAGCATTATGATTTTGTCTATTTCTGACTAATACAACAACAGTTAATACTAGTAAGAGAATTCTTATATTTTATCCGAGGCGAGGCACATTTGACTCACTCTCTCTCACTCAATAAAAAAAAATATTATCAAAAAGAAACATTATTATTTTACCTAATAATAGAAGTGTTTTCTGTACCTGCAGTATGTACACCACTTAAAATACAAGTCTTTGTTATCTAAGAGACAATGATTTTTATTATTTTTTAGCTCCACGATGTTAGGTAGGGTAGGCAGAGAAAATCTTGGAAACTAGTGTTAAGACACTTCGTTCATCATAAGTACATTCCCGTGCCACCAAATTCTCGAGGCATTACGTGTTGAGTGTGGGGAACTCATCGCCGCACTGTGTCTCGTAATGATAATATAAAGAAAATATAAAGGAAGTATCTTAAATTTCATTACAAGTATAGTAGTTCTATTTAAACGTAATAACAATTAATCTTCATTATAATCGTATACTTAAAATTACATATGTATCTAATAAGGCGCCGCAGTCTTAAGATTAATTGCTTTAAAGTCGGTTAACGTTATCGAGTTATCTATAAGATTATTGTATTATATGAACTGACTACAATGTGAATTTTTTCTCTCTCACGCATTATTTCGTCTGATTACAGCCATTTTGGTGTTGAGAAATATAAATGCTATATTATTTCATATACAATGTTATGATTTTATAATAATATGTGGGGCGTTTGATCGTTTTGTTATACTGTACACTGTACACACGATCCTGGCGGATTTCATAGCAACTCGATTATTCGTTCCTCTCTAGCCTTCATATTTTTAGTATTTTCAGCCTGATTTTCCAAAAACACATGCTTTATATCTATTACTATTGATTTAATAAATGATAAAGTAATTAAATTACTATAATTTAAACAGAACCATCTCAACAATTTTCTTAACATCATTAAAAACTTATCAAATTAGAAAACTTCGGTAATATTTGAAATATGTAAATGGCAAATTAGTCATCGATTTGTTAACCGCTTCCATCCTAACACCATGATATACCATAAGTTACGGCGTTTACGTAAGAAGTACGCGTTGGGAAATTTACCTATGGCTAGTGATGTACCCACCCACCTAAATCTATCAACAATATATTGCATAACTTTATATATCGATGACATTTAAACTTATATAATTTACACAAACAAAAATGATTAATGTTGTTGCTTCCAACGATACTGACTTCCGACAACGATATAAATACTTTATTTATGTTTAAAATGACTTGTCGCTTATTATAAATATGTTATGGTAATTTTTGTGTACAAAGGTTTGGGGTTCAAGTCCTATATATCGATATATTATGACGTCATCTTAACTCGTGAAAAGGCTCGTCAGAGAGAATCTGTGTTACGGTCACATAATGATTTTTGATTCGACATCCACTTGGTTGTTTGTAATAAAATTATTCTCAATCTTTCAAGATAATTAAGGCAAAATTTAATAATTAAGATAGTAGGAAAGTAGACACCAATTGTTCTTATTTAATAAGTAATTTAATTTTAGCTTATACAATAAAAAATACATTTATACATATATATGTATAAATGTATGTAGTAAAAATATTTTTACTTTTAGTATATTTTGGACTCTGACAAAAAAAATCTTAATAACTTCTAACCAAGTGATGCTAACTAAATGTAAATTTAAGTTTCTGGATTTGAATTAAAATAATTTTGCAAGCTAGAAGGATCTAGGGAACTAGAAGGTCAAAAATATCTGAAAAAAATACCTGCACGAGTGCAATCAGTGCCGCTATGTGCATGACAGCCGCTTCATGGGGCCCTGGAAAGAAAAATAATAAACTTCAATATGGAGATAACAATAACAAACTAATAAAATATTACTATCGTAACTTAAACGGGATAAGGTGATAATAAAATTTTGGAAAAAAGTTTTTTTAATTTAATTTCATTAGTTCAATCTGTATCCTGAATATGCAAGTTAGCCCTTAAATGCATGATTTTATTTTTAGACCGAGAAAAAATATATTTTGGAGCCATGAATATGCTGATTTAGGGAAAAATAATAAAAAAAATAGTTTTTTTTATTTTCATAGCTATTTTTATTAAAAACCATTTGTTGCAGAACTACAACACTATGCACTCACTAGACAATACCGTAATTATTACCGTCATGTCCAATAAGTGGTAAAAGATACGAAGATACCACTTTCGGCTTCTCATTGCAATTCGGTACCTCCCAATAAAGCTATCCATTAGGTCCACTCCGCCCATATGGGCATTATATTCCTTTATTATATGTGGGCATGAAATTTTAATTCTAGTCTTATTTGCCTTGTCAAATCTTTCTACTTGGCCCACAGGTTCAGCTCCAACATATGAAGATAGAAAAGTTACAACTTTATTGTCCTTCCAAGTAACTGCCGTCAAATCAATACCGTCAAATTCAGTCATCTGCTCTTCATAAGTTCCACGAGGAACAGATTTCTTCATCATTGTTTTTCTGTCCGGCAGTTTGCAGTTCACTAGCCTGTTAGATTGCACAGTACCTAGGCTATAGATTCCTTGTTTGGCAAGATAGGTAACTAAAGGTACAGAGGTGTAAAAATTATCAAAATAAATTATATGATTTATATGCCTTGGGACACCTCTAGCAAGCCGGACTACAACATTTCCCACTGGCCCAAAATCTGGTTCATCTGGAAGCCGTTCATTCTCTTGGCCAGTATATATTTCAAATTTATGAGCATAACCTTTCACGCTGCACATCACATATAATTTAAACCCCAACTTATGGGGCTTATTAGGTAAATACTGCTTCATGAAGTGTGCCACTTTTGTGGCACACATCTGTTCATCAATTGATAGTTTTTGTTCCATAGGAACTAAAGCAAATTTCTCATTTAGATGGCTAATTATAGGCCTTATCTTATGGAGCCTATCATGTTGTGGGTGTTCCTTGGGTAAATGTTTCTTGTTATTGTTGAAATGTAGAAATCTATGAATAGTCTCAAATCGGTTGACAGTCATTATGTCCTTGATTGCTTGAAAATCTGCAGTATTTGACCAGTATAGCCGTACATTGGGATATTTTATAACAGACATGTATATCAGTATCGCCATAAACTTTCTTAGCTCAGTTTCAGATAAATTTAATGGTTTAGTCACATTTTTTTGAACAGAATACAAATTAGACTCTTCCACAATCCTTTGAACTATTTCTGATGTAATAAAATGTGAAAAAATACTATATATAAAAATACTATATCCTTCAGTTCAGGTGGGTATGTAGTGTCTCCATGAAAAGCTGTCTGGTCAGAATTCAAAACAATTTTTTTTACCTTCCATACGAGTCCTCTCATAGTTGCTCGGCGACTAGCTTGACTTGTTGAGGGGAATGGAACCTGTGGCACTTGATCATTTGCTGTAGCTTCATTTATCAATGGCGGGTCTCCTGCCATGAATGGATCATTATCGGGGTCATCATTTTCTCATTACCTTCTGTATCCGAGTCCTCAAGATCATCTTCCGAAATCACTCCATAATTTATTAGAGCTAAATACTCTTCTATTTGCTTTTGATTCAAGTATGGCATCTGAAAACCAATAAAAGTGATAGTTAGTAACTAAACAGGGACATTTTCTAGTAAATGCATATTGTTGCAGATTTACAACAACAAAATAAACAAAATTTCCGAACACACCAAAAGTTTTTTTTATAACTTATAAATTGTACTGAAAAGAAGATGAATTATTACGTAAAATAACTAATTTTGTTTGAACGTACCTTCGAAAACCAAATAATTACACTGCAAAGCAAATACACAATTTTCATCCGCTCCAAAATTACGATCGGCTTTGATTTGTCAATGTCAATTTAAATTTGACAGTCGTGAAGAAAAAAAGTCTGTTGCCACTCGATTAAATATATCACCATGATAGTAATAATCCTGCAACAGCATGCATTGAACTCAAACTAATAATTTTATAGTCGTTTGAATGGTATGTTGCAGTTTTACTACTTTATGCATTTAAGGGTTAGGCAGGCAGAGAGAATCTAGTGCTACATCATGCCCATCCCGACTCTCCGTTTTATTAATACGGAGAAAGAGATAGAGACATTTCGATTGGAGTGACGGAGCTCAACAATTCATTTCAAAGAATGGGAATGGAGCCTACAACCGTCATGTTTACAGCAGTAGTGCCGCTGTGCCACGATGGCCTCTAATTATACAATTTTATTAAGTAATAGCTATTACAAATTATATAATAAAATATAAAGGGCATTGATTACAAAACATATTTACTCTATAATGAAGATAACATCATTTTGAACAGTATCGAGATGGTATTTGACACATTAGTGTCAAGCACCGCGCGTCGGTTTCGAAATGCCTTGCTGGTTATAATTTGTCACGATTTGGCAAATAAGTAAATGTTTAGTTTATTTCACTTTGACAGATCAATGTAAGGCAGGTCGAGGAAATTTTTAGTTTTTATTACGTGACGTTTTTATCACGTTAGGGTTTAACGATGTTTGTGATGTGCTTATTTGTGTACTGGCGTTGTATCCCGCACACAGTATGGTAGGCAGAGGGAACCTCGGTGTTAAGACATTCCGTTCCCCACTTTCTGTCGAATTCTGGAGGCATTGCGTGTTGAGTGGCAGAACTCACCGCCGCGCTTTACCTCGACACCAGAACGAAGAAAATTGGAAATATAAACATAAAGAAAAAAAATATTTCACTTCCTCGAGTGGGAATCGAATCCACCACCGTCACGTTCACGGGCGGCACCCTTGTGCCACTGCGTCACGACGGCCTCAATATATGAATATCGAATTAAATATTACTATTGTACTTTATAACCTATACCTAATAAAAAATTTACATTAATAATCGTTATAGGAGTTTATTGCTTATTAAACCCAAGGTATCAGTAACAGCAGTATGCTATTAGCGTATGGTTTTTCATTAAATTCCGATGGAAACGTGAACTAAGCAAGGATGGCTATAGATATTTGCTTAAATGGCAGGTCACGATAAGCTTAATAGCAGATGCATCTCGATTTCGTGAGGTCAATCTGAGTGAACCTATCATGGACGATATTTCCGTATTTCGACATTATTATTTTTTTTATGTTTCTTTTTTTTTCGCTTCGCTTTAGGCGGAGTAGAACAGGCAAAAAAGTAGCCATTAAATATTTACTATATTTTAATTTTTTTTTGTGTTATTCATCAAGGGGCGGAACTTAAGGCCTGCTTATTGACGATCAAGACAAAACAAAATATAATATATTTTTTGCTTACTTTACCTTACCGCACCATTCAGGTGATAATATTAACATTTCAATTGTAAATGCAATTAATTAAAAATTATTCTAACTAAATATAAATATTTGGATAATCCGGACTTAAAAATTTATAAATTTCATCTTATATAATTCTAAAGCTACCTTTCATTAAGTAAATCTAAAATCCAGACATGCTTATGCCACAACTAGACGGGCAGGCGCCATCGTTTTATAAGAAATAAAATTATCTTATAGCTTCCACTGGAATACCATTAACGTCTAATTCCAACTAAAGACAAAACTATAATTAATAAGCAATTATACTAAAAACGGGCCGCCATTAACGATGTCATTGATCACTATACTTTTATTAAGACAATAATATTCCCAAGCGGTAACCACTCTCATGTACAGACAATGTGAATAAGTATTTCGTGAATGCGGCATTGTAAACATTTTTAAATAACCCCACTTGCTCAACCTTTGACTTATGGAGCGTGAAAATGTGAGACACGAATTTGAATTTAGCCACGGTATTGTGTTTAGTGTTTGTGCTTTTAATTTGGAAATTCTTATTGCATTTTTACATCGTCCGTCTTTAGCGCCGTTAGCGTCGTAGCTTAGCGATACAGTGTAAAAGCTTCGAAATGTATGCACAGATCTTGTATAACTTGGCTATAACGTAACAATGAGATTGAGCGGGCGAAGCCACGTTTTTGTCAGCAGTAAAATCATAAAACTTTAAAAACTGAAATATTTTCTGTTTGATCTCTTCTTTGACACACAATATAAATATACATTTCTTAATAGAACTGCAATAGCTGAAGTGCTACGAGCTTTACGTCACTGTAATAGTTAAGTGCTAACATTACGTGCAGACCCCTCTAATTACTCATATAAATATCAATAGCAAGTTGTAATCTATTAAGCAGAAAGGTCATTGATGAACAAAACGCGTGTGATAATAACAGCTTTTATGAAGCTTAAAAGTCAGGGGTCATATGAGTCTACAATAACATTATTTTATTATTTCTTTTCTATTTTATTTTGCTATTATGGTGATATTTATTTATATAAAACATAGTGATGGGACACTCCTTTTCCCGCATACCCTATAATTTCTTCAGAGTTCAACGCCTCGCTTTTTTTTAACAGAGAGAGGATATACAAAAAAATTATTTCCTCGAGTGTGCATCGAACCCACAACCGCAACGCCACAAAATATATAGTCTTATAATAAATATACCTAAATGTATTTAAGCCTCTAGATATATTTTTATTGAACTCTTCTATGGAGATTATCTTAATGCAGTTACTATTTAAAACATTGTCTAAAACAACATATGACATTAATTTATCCTGAAAAATTTTTAGACGTCAAAAAGCTATTGTGATGCTGATGAAACAGAAAGTGGAGAATAAGGTAGAGATTCCTAGCATGCCTATAATGATAACGAATTTATTTGACAAATATTAACTGTTAATTACTATGAAATACATTAAATTATATATTATTTATTATTAAATTATATATAATTTTGGTAATCATTATTTATTGATAAATGATAAAAATTATTTTAAATTTTCATATTTTAATGAAGAAAATCTTTATATACTATATGGTAATTAAAAAATTTATTCTGATAAATGCATAATATTAAAGCTATCTATCTATTAAGTTATTGCGTGAGAAATACTTGATGAGTCAACGGCTATGTGAGAAACAAAATAAATGAGCCATTGAAATGTAAAATAACAATCGATTTCAAAATGTTTTAATTTAAAATTAAAAATTCTCAGATGTTATCCAATTTCTTTGAGTCACGCTGCTAGCGAATATGTAGCCGTATACTCTGTAGACAGATATAAGCTAATGCTAATATAATCTGTATTACAATATTTTAAATAGTTTTTTATTACTTTTATCTAACCCACTATGTTTTTTATTGCACGAATGAGATATATCAAATACTAAGGAATATAAGTCTTATGTGCCCTTATAAATAATATTAATATTTCATATGATAATATCGATACTAAAGTATGTATGTATGTCAATGTCTTGTAACTCTTTTCAGATAAACGATTTTTATCCTTATTATTTATTTATCAAGCATCTTTTGCGTTTTGTAAGATAGCTATTTACATAACTAAGTCTATGACGTTATAGTAATAAGCCACTAAATTTTCTACCAACATAGAGTTTTGTTAATTTGTTTTTAGGTGAAGACAAAATTTTAGATATTGAATATTCAATGGCGGTACTCGACGTCTATGTTTTACTAGCTGAAATATGAAAATAAATCATTCCCCCGATTGGGAAGAGAATCCATAACCATCGTTATTATAGCCAGACACTACCACTGCGCCAAAATGTATGAATACTAACAATAAATATATTTTTCAATTATATTAAACTCAATATTGTAATATATTGTACAAGATTGCGACATTGAAATTACCAAAAAAAGAGAAAGAAATAAGAATGAAATCGAAATTTATGTGAGACTGAATGTACTTTAGTATGCCATGGTCAGGACACGGTGCATCTCAAAGCTCTGTCCATCCAGTCAGACTGGTTCGCATTATATAACACTTGCTCAATGCACGATTCCCATCTGCTTCAGAAATAATGTTAATTTATCTAATTAACGCTCTCTTATCTACATTTGTGCAGGAAAAACAAAGGTAATTATTTATTACGTATGTATTTCCTGCATAAGTTTTAATGCAAGTTGGTACTTTATCAAAATCGGCGTAGCGATTTTAGTACGCGACAGGGGTTTTGAAATGACCTTGGAAAATGTTGGTTTTTGTGTAAAAAGCTCTTGATGCTCGAAACTTTATACTTTTCTTTATTTAAGTTACATTTTAATAATTTTTTTAGGTAAGCATTTTATTATTTATACTTGGTGTTGTTTCAGCACCATGAATTGTTACATATTTAGGATTTTGTCTTTTTTAACTACTAAAATATTTTTTAAAAATTAAATATAACTAGCTTAGAAATTATGTGACTATGAAATTGGACTATGAAGTTAGACCTTGATTTACTTATTAAAGTATTCTTAATAGCATCAAAATTAAATTAACATTAAAATAATCTACATTTATTTATACTTAAAATTCTAAGCCACATTCATTCAAAAATAACTTAGAATATTGTATCTACATATATTTTCGCTTCAACTGTGTTATTAATAAATAATCCCAGGTTTTATAAAACAAAGGGACCATATATTTACAAGACCTACATTTGTTGTTACTTCAATAATTTATGAGAGACAAGTCAAGACTTAATAGTGACTTAATGATTCATAGGAATTCACTGATGTACAAAGAAGATTCTTAAACGTCTTATTAAAATGCTGAATAAAATATTTATTATAAATGTTCATCTTAAACGCAATCGTTGTGTCTTAACGTTACGTATGATTGCATATAATTTGCATTACACGCATTTTAAATAAAATACCGCGCATGCGTGAACATTTGCACGGTTTCAAATCTTTACATTTAAATGTTTCAGTTCAAGTATATATATGTAGATAAATAAATATTTTTTTAGCTCCACGCTGTACGTGTATCCCGCATAGAGTTGGATATGAAGAAGAAGAATTGCATAAATTGCGTGTTGATTGGCGTGACTCTACGCCGTGCTTTGTCTAGCCGAGCAAGTTTATAAAAAAAATATTTTGTTTTTAAAAAATATATATAGAGCTGATTCCCAATAAAGTGTATTTTTAATGTAAACTAACATAATGGAATGGAGAAACTTTTCTTTTAAATACATGGTTGCGTTAGAACCCATTACCATTAATTTATTAAAGCTGATTGCACTTGCAATTGAGGTTATTTTAATGTTGTACACATATAATTATACTATAAAAAAACATGGTTAAACTAATTTTAATGGCATTTGTCATTTCACAATAAGTCGAGACGAGTCGAGAGCCCTTAATTGCGTGTCTGTCTGTGTATCCAAACTCAGATGTAATTTAGTCTTGGGCAACACAAATAATTTTCTCAACAAGAAGTTAATGGCCGTGGCATATAAAACACTTAGTTCATAGTTTTGTTTAATGTAATTACGTTAGATACGATCCTAATATTCAATTATCCTTAATATACAGTTGCCAGCCATTTTGGGTTTATTGATTGGTTAATATTATCACGATTTTCTTTTCTTAGTACAATATTCCTGTTAAGACCTGTAGTTAACGTATTTTTAACGGTGCATATATTAAAATTAACCTGTAGATCAATCAAACGGGAAAAAGAAAACAATTTAAAATCTACATTATGACAAAATAGTAAAAGAAAGGTCAAAGGATACTCCGTATGCGTCAATCGACATTATGTTTATATAATATATAAAACAGATTATACACACAAATTGAAGTAAGATTGAAACAGGTTTATTATAATTATGTATAATTTAATAATAACAAAATTTGATCCTTTGTTGTTATTATTAAAATTTGCTTCAAAAATGCATTTATTAATCTTTAGGATCAATATCTTAATTTGTATGAATTTCGTAGAATTAATGTAAATACTTAAGTATATTATATTTTTATGTACAAAAAATATATAACAAATATAAACATATATATTAATATTAGTATTACATAGAGAACCTTAAGGCTACTTATTCAATAACTAGAATGATGTCAACTATAAATTATATTTAATGAGAAAAGCCTACAAATCGAGCATATCGAGGATATAGGTTTGCCATTTAAATAATAATATTTTTTTAAAATTAAATTATGCACGTTTTTTATAGTTAAATGAAGAAAACAAAATAAAGTGAAAATTGACAACATTTTATAAAGAACAATGCAATGATTTGTCATTTATGACGGTAGGAGACTAAACATACATAATTATGATTGACAAATTATTCGGCGGAAAGTGGGGAACGGAGTGTCTTAATATTAGCCTCTGCCTCTCCACTCTGCCTGCTCCGCTATATGTGAGATATAGCGTGAAGCTAAAAAAATATTTATGAAGTATATGAGTCTCGTACGAAGGAATTTTCGAGGTTTAACCTCTTGAAAGGAGTTAAAGCAAATGTAACCTTTAACAAGTCAGGTCGATCTGACATGTGCATAACGTGAACATCACCTGTTAATATATCAAAATCATAGAATAAAATTTATAGTATAATTATATGAGTTAGTTATATTTTACAACCGAAGTAAAAGGTTAAAGAGTAGAGTACTATATATGTATATATATATATATACGAATTTATGATTTATTAGCAATTATAAATATATATTTGTACAAATATAATTCTATGTTACGTACTAATCAAATCTCTCTATCTAAATACCATATATTTTTCTAAATCCTGTTTACAGTCATATAATGTCTCATCACACGGAAACAAAAGAACAACCAACAAAGAACTTATTAACATTAATATATATTAAGTAATTTAATTTAAAATCACCCACAGATCGTAATTTAATTTAAATACCATTAAGAATTTGTACATAATTATAATACTTGAATAAATAAATGTATTCATAATATTGCTATTTGATGATCGTAACCTTTTGCATGTGACCAGCGTTACCTTTGCATTCTAAAGACGTGCATTGGCTGTTGATGTTATCTCTACGTATGTATGAAGCTCTGATAGTTAATAGGCGGTTACGTCTTGTCTAGACCAAAGAATTATATTATAATCATTCTAAAAATTATATAATTGATGTAATTTTTTTTAAATATTGTTCACACGTTGAGGAAGTATGATTTTAAGAAGTGCGGTGCAGGATCGAATCCCGCTACGTTAAAAAGTATATATAAAGTTGTATATGTAATGATTGCGAAATATATAAGAATCGAATATTTAACTAAAATATAACGTGAAAATATGTTATATTGATTTATGGCGATAATATTATATTTTTGATATAAAGTGCATATAAGTTTAATTTAATCTTTAAAAATATATAACAAATTATAATAAATTATTATTTATATAAATATTTTTAAATAGCTATATGAAAAAAAAGAAGATCTAAATCGTTTGTCGCAACATTACATGTGCGATAATGTATGTATATTTCTAATGGTTTACTTAACTGAACTCCGTTCCCACGATCCGCCATTTCTATGAGACAGAGCATCGCGATGACTTAGAAGTGGCATGCGAAATAAATGAAAGGTCACAATTCTTTTGTGCTTTACTAATGGATTAACCATTCGCTTTATATTAGCCGCAATTTTTTAAGAAATATACTACAATATAAATAAACACCACATAAATATGAGACCAACTAATTTAATAATTTTTATTTTATTTATTAATTATTTTTAGTTCTTCACTCTGATAACATGACAAAGTGCGGCGTTGATTTCCGCCACTCAATAAGCAATGTCTCAAAAATTGGGCGGAAGGTGGGTGTGTCTTGACACTATAATTACTGTAGAAATCGAATCTTCAGTTTTTGTTAATACAAATCAAGTCAACTTTAACAGTTACTCATAATTAATTTTTCATTGTTATGTTCTCCTATAAAATTTATAAAATAATATTTAAATGCATTATAAAAATATTAACCTCATACGGCACTCGAACCATCGACCTCGTCTAGTTCCATATAAGCAGATAAATATTTTTAACTAATTAAAATGTTATTAAACCAATATTACGACATCATATCGATATCCGACCCTTAATAGTAAATGCCTTATTTTACTCATCTCAGCTTACTCATTCATGGTTTGCTTCGAGGTCGGTTACAATGACGATAAGGTATTAAAATAAACTAATAATACTTTAAATGTTTATTTAAAGGGTGACGAAGTCTATACTTATGAAATATTTATTGTTTCTTATTTTGCTGCTACGACCTACTTATGGTATCTAACTGAACAGCGTTAACCATTATATATTATATTATATATAGATGAGATGATGATGAGAATTTAAGCATAGGAACGAAGTCGCAAAAGCTTTACAAAAAAAGCAACATGTTGACTACGTCTACTTTAAATATTGTCTATAAAAAAATAAAAAATAAAAAATTTGAGGTCTTTTTTTATTTAAAAACGAATTAGAAACGAAACGATTTGGATAACCAAGCATTAAAAGTTAGTAAATTCTAAAAAATTAAACTAAACTAAAAGTACAAAAAAATACAATAAGATTTGCTTTTCACAAAAATTTAAATCTTTCCCACCGATCCCTTCTACACTACTTTTGTGATAAATCATGTTAAATTCAAGGTTGCGTCCGTTTATAATATTTCAGTAAATATAAAACAATGGATTATTTTGTAAGTCGGTGTGTTATGGACAATGGCGTATCTTCTCACAGGTTGAGACTGAAATTGCGAAACGTCGATCGAAACCTCTTTGAAATTTTATGTAAAGTTTTTGAAGTCGCTACCTTTAAATGTATATATTTCAAGGCGAAAGTTTAAATAAGATATTTAAGATAATGTATGGCGCACTTTTATTCTTTAAGCTGTTTATATTAGAAATAATACGGGTTTCCGGTTCCGCCTCAGTAAACAATACTGACGTACTGTAACTCACTCGCGGGAATAATATTTCGAAACTGTGTTTACACCCGTGAAAATACCATTACTTTGGATTAAAAAGAAATATTAAGAGACTGGACTGGAATATTAAGGTTGTTGGAAATAATGAAAAGACTTATTATTATAAGAAATAAAACTACTAACCAAATTTCAGAAGAAACCTTTTCCTTTTATGAATAAGTTACGTCTCAACTTATTCAAACACTAAATGAATATCTTATAGATCTTATTATTTTCTAAGTACCCAATTTGCTATCAATGTATCGGTATTACGCGTGAAATCGATTCAGAAATCGATTGTTGGATGATTTAATTTAATTGGCTATTGATGATAAGAGACGCATTAAACTGAAGTATTAGATCATTTATGTCCAAAACGTTAACTCTAATCTCTCTGCTTTCTATATTTGTATATTCACATATAATATGGAGAGCGAAGAGAACTAGTGTGTAAGTGACACTGCATACATATTACTTTTACTTTTTAAGAATATTTAAAGAAATCTGATTAAATTTCTCAGTAAAGATATTTTCAATGTTATTATTGCTATATGTTATAGCAATCGGGTGAATATTTTGGGGATAGAAATAAAAATATTTTGAGCATGACAGGGGATTCCCTACGAGAATAAAAACACATCCATTTGAAACTTTTTTTTATACGAAGAATATAACGAAAAAAACATTTTTTTATTTTGCTACGAATTCAGTTACTTCCTCTTACAATGAACTAAATTACAATGTTTTTGTTATTTTTAATCAAGAGATAAATTACGTCATTGTTTTTTAAAGTTATTTCGCCATTAAAAGAAGCAATAAATATATTTATTATTATCATTATTTTACAACGCAATCAAGCGTCCAAATTTAATTAACACGTAGAGTAGCAACAATAGAATCACATTAAAATTTGAACATAATCGTAAAAAATAACAAATATATATGTAAATTTTATATCGTATCAGTATAATCGTTACAAAAACAGAGGAAACCTTGAGAGATTAATATATTAAAGATATTTTTTTAACAGATGCGGTCGGGTCAATTAGTATGCAAAATTGGATGTGGTCGTCAGTCCTTGACACGGTGAGAATTTACGACATGTTTTACGATTTTTATTGAACAATAACTGTAAATAAGTAGACGGATGTGGGAGTGTCAGTGGTTTGGACGTTTTAGTGGACAAAATATCATTTTAACAAGCAATTTTTACGCCCACAATGTTTGTATGTGTAATACAACCGTGTATGTATATGAATTCAATAGCAAAAATAACAGAATATTAAATATATACTGTGTAGAAGGAAATTATATTTTTCAAATTAAATTTTGAATTTAATATTATATATAAATACTCTGACGAAAAAACAAAAAAATATAAATTAAATAATAATTCGATGTGGTGTATTTCTAAAAAAAGAATCAAGCTTTGGTTAAATGTCTGTACATGGGTTGTCCTCCTTCATGTCAAATATTCCAATTTTGCCAGTGTTTAACCACGTTGAATATACTATCCGGTACCATAATTAAATTATCAAATATCTAGTGCCTCATAAATATAATTTAAAATTTAAATTACATTTACAAACAGTAAACTCTTAGAACTAGCTAATTAAAATTTCTAATGAGATTTTTAAATATAATTTATGCTTAAAAAACAAAATATTTATTTTATTTAAATAGTTTTTCCTCAAAAACGTACCGTCCTTTGCTTACTTTATTTTATTATATCAAAATATATATTTTTTACGTATTTAAGTTTAATTATTAATATTATTAAGTTATTTAAATTCTAACATTATTCTGTTGTTGTGGGCAAATACTTTTACATTTTAATATCATTTATGCTGGTTTCCGAAACCTAACGCTGTGTTTTATCGGATCTAATCGAAAATGAAAATATACTTAGTATTTATTTTTGTAAATGACTCAAATGTCATGTCATACTATTGAAATCTTATATATATTTTGTGTGAAAGGTCAAACCCGTTAATCTTGCCATTCACATGACTGAATGACACATTAAGAACTCTTGTTTTTTTTCCAATATGCAGCTGAGAATCGCATTGGCTATTAATAATTATTATAAGTGTAAAGTTTACATACAAAGTTGTGTTTTAATAAAATTAATATTGCCTCTTTTTTGCGACGTGGTGTAATTTTTTTGGTAATGAATAATTACTCCTATACTCGTACATTTTTAAATTACCTAGTTTTATTATATATAAAAAAATATTTAACTTCTTTTCGAAATTTCATAGTAATTTCGTTTAAAAAAAACCATTCTACAAAATTACATTCGAAAGAATAAATCATCGATCTTAAATTGTGTGTTCATTCATCCACAGATTATGCAAGCTATTGTGCGTGACATAACAGGTAATAAAAACGTGGTGACATTTGCTATTTTTGTCTGTGATTTATGGTTATTAGCTGGCATTGTCTCTATATTATTTTGTTTTGGAAATCATAACTACTTACGTAATCAAAAAAATAAAGAAAGGCAAAAAGAAAGCAATATAGTTATATAAATTTACGTACTAGAAATATGTTAAGCTAACATTTCAGGATTTATTTTTTTACTATATATGTGTATGTAATGACAGTGTGCTTAATTTCTTAACCTTTTTCCGAGGTTTGACCAAACGACAGGCATTAATTTATTTCCTCTGTAACATTCCTAGAATTTTTTTTGTTCAGCTTCACGCTGTATCCCGCACACAGCAGGGTAGGCAGAGGGAACCTCGGTGTTAAGACACTCCGTTCCCCACTTACTGCTGAATTCTGGAGGCATTGCATGTTGAGTGGCAGAACTCAACGCCGCGTTTTGCGTTGAAACCAGAGTGAAGAAAAATGGAAATACAAATGTAAAGAAATATTTCACTTACTTGAGTCGAGGGAATCGAACTCACAACCGTCGCGTTTGCGGGCGGCACCCCGCACTGTGCCATTGCGCCACGACGGTTATAATGTACAATACTCTAACATTACTGTATACAAATATAAGTATTTTACATTTCACGTAAATATGCTTTCTCTTGTAATCGACGGTTCTCTGATTGAGATGTCTCCGAGAATACGCTTTCGTTTTCATCGATTTTATTGTTATGTAAGTTTTGTTTAGGTATATGTCATTTTATATCTTTTTGTAAATATATTTTTTATAATTCTATTTATAAATGAATTTATAAATATAATTTAAATAATAATTACATATGTATTCCTCATAATCTAAATCGATTAAGCCGAAAAAAGCATATATATGTATATGTGTGTGTATGAAATATTTTTTTGAAAGCAGTAGTTCTATACTATTATAGCATAACTATTAATATATATTTAACTATTATTATACATAAATATTTTTACCCTCATAATTATTCATATAAATATATTAAAAATTAGAAATCTCTTTAAGAAATTTATTAGATTTCTAAATTTAAATTAAACATAAATGTTTAGCGATAAAAATGTTGTTATATCCATTTAAGAATTACCGCGGCCGTGATGCTAGTACGAATTAATTTCACCATTTCCTTTTATCTCTCACGATGATCTCTAGTAAAATATCTATTTTTATTTAAGTAAATCTATGTTAGGTTCAAGATTTAAATTCCAACTTAGTTTTCTATAAAATTTTCGAAGGTTTGCCTCATTACCAGAGTAGGGTAATTAAAATATATTTCATTCCCTCGAATGGGAATCGAACCCACATCCTTTGCCTTTACAGTCGCATGCTTCAGCCGCTGCACCACGACGGCCTCTTGTAATTGATATTGTAACTAATAACTGGGGGCCATTGTGATGCAACGGGGAGCGTCTATGAGTTCGATTTCCACTTGTTCCACGATTGTTGCAATGAATTATGTTTTTTTACCGCTCATATAAGACAAAACACATCGTTCAAATAGACCATTCAAGAAAATATATTGGAAATTTAGACAAACTTTTGGCTTATTTTCTTTAATTTAATCAGCTTCACGCTGTATCCCGCACACGGGGTAAGCAGAGGAAACCTATTGTTAAGACACTCCGTTCCAGATTTTTTTTAAATTGAATAATCTATCGCAAGGATATTTAACTAGAATTAACAGTTAAATTCCTGCGATAGATCATAAGCTTTTTGTACAAGGTAATCAAAATAAATAACAGGTTTTTATAAAATTGAGATAAATATTGTATTTTAAAAGTGTATACCGAGTTTCAAAGCTTTTTGTAACATTCAAGGTGGTTGATGATTGTGTTCAAAATTTTATTTGTATATATTTTTTCTTCAGAAAAACGCATTCTTTTGCATCTTCGCGTTTTTTTCCCGCATAGAATGGTAGGCAAGGAACGTAGTGTTAGGGCACTCAGTTCCTCTATTTCCGCTCAATTTTAAAAGCAATGCGTGTGTATGTAGTTAGGTAAAACAAGTTCCAAAACTTAAAGTCGGCGTATTATTATTCGTAAGTTTTGTTAATCATTAAATTATGTAAAATTAAAAAAAAATAAGAAGCTCTTATTAATAGTGTCTTCTTCGTCAAGGCGATTTTGTTTTTTTTTTAAACTACATTATATAGCTTATAGATTTAAACTGGTATCGGTAAGGTCAAAGTGTCGCCACTTGTCTGTGTTCAGGTAGGTACGAGGTAGTCTTGACCGTGGATAGATTAGTTTTCAATGACATTATAACATTTGAGCTTTTTTATAGATCGTAAAGAAGTCAAAGATCAAAAAAATATATAATAAATAAGCTTAAAAATCCTTCTTTTTTCCTATTTACACGTTATTCAATATTCTTATATGTACATTTAGACAAAAATTTTAATAGTCTACATATGTATAATACATTTAGACAATCTGATAAATACTACGGTACAGAAATTATTGATGTTACTGGGTATTAACAATGGGTAATCTTCCATCGTGATTTTCTTAACAATAGACTAACTAATTGAACAATATGTCATATTTATATATCCCGTAATATCCCGTTGTGTGACAAAAAAGACTCAATCTTAACACAAATATTTTATATATATATAAATAATATATAGACATGATAATTATATAAATAAATTTCATGAAAAAAGTGGGCGCGAGCCATTCTAACAGCATCTATTAGCATCTGAGCACAAGGTGGTATTTTGTAACTCTTCAATACTTGCAAAATGAGTTAAGATGCGTTAAACAAATTAATTTGTGTAAACATTAAGTAAGTGGACAGTAGTTGTACAGTCGGCCCACGTACTGAGATGACAGATAGTAAGTACCATCAGATTTTAGATAGAATTAATAATGCACTATTCTAGATACTATGTCAAGGTACTTTTTTTTATTTTATAATTAGTTTCGTAAAAAAAAATATAGTAGATTCGATTTTGTGATTTTTATATGGATAACTAATTTACGCCTCTAATTTTGTTTGTACAGATAGATAGAATTTCAAGATATATAACCGCGGTTTTTCCTTTTCTCATAAGAATATCAAGTCATCTGTGTGTTGTCTGTCTTTAAAAATTGCTGTAGAAACATATTCATGATTTTTATCTTGATAAGAATAAGCGTGTTTTTATTTTAATTGATATTTTGAAAAAAAAATCTGTAAAATTTCGCACTTCTGTCACATATAGCAGGATAGCAGGCACCTAATATTGATACAGACATTTCTTTTTCCTATTCAGAGTATATTTTTGTCCTGTATTGTATATACGACCTTACTCAAGGATTATATTACCTTATATGATATGCAATAAAAGTGAAATATATAAGAAACATTAACAATAATAATTTTAAATTATATATATATATATATCTACAAATTCCTTTAAGCAAATTATTAAAGCACGTGTTTCGCGAAACTCAAGCGCAAACGGACTTTTCGAAAGGTTAATTAGTTTGCTTATCTGTGTCATTACAGTATTTACATCATTTGGCTAATATTAGTATGGAAATATCATATTATTATTGTATTTATAATTCACATATATAGTAATATTTACAATGTAAATTGTAAATGTTGAACTGAGTAGCGGAGATACTTGTAACGATTTAATAAATATATTTATATCGGTGTGGTTGACAAATAACATAATATTAATTTTATTTAAGAATATATATATATATATATATTTGTATGACACTATACGTAGCAAATATACTTGAAAATGGATCTTCTACAATCCATAAGAAAGCCTAATAATGATAATATTTATGCATTCTTTATATTTATTCTCATCGAGAAAGCATGTGGTTTTTTAAAAAGTATAAATGAATGCCATAGTGAATTTTAGTATTGACGCGGCTATGGGTTCGATACCCATTCTGGCAATAAATATTTCTTATTTCCTCGTTATTGGAAGAAAAATGTGTGTTGTTGATTTCCAGTAATACATGCACAATGTCCCGAATTCAGAAAGCGATGAACAGTGTGTGTCGACACTGCAACATTCGTTATACGCTTAAATACGTAAATAGAACAATGATGAAAAATTTCTCGTAAAAATTCTTAGTCTATCACTTTATCATTTTAGTTTTAGTAATTGAAAATAAAATTTAACAAACGTATAAGGAAATATGAAAAGCTTGGCAAATAGCGTATTAGTAAAATAACGATGTAAGAGAATAATTATATATTTTCATGGCAATTATAAAGTCTCCAGGTCGAGGTCTCAAGCTGAACTTGACTTTCTATAAGAAACTTTCTATAGAATTTGCTTGTTGTAATAGAAAGCGGAAAATTTATTGATAATTTCATTTGTATTTTTTGATAATTTCCATTGGAGTCTCTTTCGTGTAAAAATACAATTTTTTAAATCTCGTTAAAATCAATAAGTTTAAGATGAAAATTTTAAATCACTTTTTTATCACTTAACGCATCAAAAGTCTAGGCGGTTAAGCAAATAAACCTTTCCTGACCTCTGTTAAATATTATTGCGTAGCGTCTAATAAATTTGAAAGTAAGTAAACCCTTATAATAATAAATGTAAATATTTCATCATGTAAGGCATATCAATCATATAACATATATTTATTAATAATAAGATAATTGATAAAGAAAATTTGACACACAATTAGACAGTAAAAATTTAAGTATTTACGCATTAAGTTACAAAGTTGTAGGTCTACAATTAGCACGCAACTTTGGCTGTTAAAGATATTTGAATGGCTAACGTAATTTTAATACATCTGTTACATCCAACTTTACAAAAGGATGAATCGGTCTTACCAAATGAGCGGCCATTAAATTTCTCTCTATTTAGAGAATGACATAAGATCTACTCGTTGTGTCGTCTCGTTCAATAGGTTCCAGGTATAATCAATACTGTTTCGTATAGATGTGGTATAGCAGACTTGAGTGTCAAGACTTAAAACTTTTAAAAACAATTTTTTTACAGTACAAAAAGGGATAGCGTCTGACCATAAGCGTGACGATTGTGGGTTCAATTCCCATAAAATGAATAAATTATTTAATACTTTAATTGCAAAGGTTATAAAATTAGGGCACGGTGTGTCTTAACACTCTTCCCTCTTACTATATGCGAAATATAGGGTGAAGTTATGAAAAATTAACTTGAATTCAATGAAGCATAAACCACCGAACTAAGGTGTGTCACGGCTCAACAATTACAACAATAATACGTTACAATACAAAATTGCAATTTCAATACAAATTACGAACTAAAATTTTGCCGTTTCGTACGAACGTATTCTCATGTGGCAGCGATGATGTAAACGCAGCATAACTATTAGTAGAAACAATAGGCGTGTATGGATTTTACGATAGGTACTCACTTTAACTTGTTGTTTATATATTTGACCTATTGCCTAGTTTAAAGGTAACATGATGTGATGAAAATATGAATTATCTGTGAATTTAAGTTGAATAGTGTCTATAATGTTCTTTGTCTCTCTCTCTCTCTCTCTGTCTTTTCACTCTTTAATAAGAACTTACAACGTATTTTATAAATCAATATTATAATTTTAAAGTTATTGAGTTATGGTATACGATATCGCAAGCTGTTACCAAATCTTTAGGCCAGCTTTTTCCTTATTTAGATATTTACTTCCTTTAAGCGATAACTATAAACTTTAACTATGACACACTTTTTAATATTACATTAGCGTATGTTGATTCAGTACATAATGCGGCGGTGTAGGGGCATGTTTTACTATATGATATGACAAATGAAAGAGAATTATCTATTCGCTAAATAGTTTAAAAATATTTTAAAATAATATATTCATTGGTTTAGTCAGTAAGCGAAAATTGAAGCAACAATCCTTAAGTGTCCACACAATGTCGGATATAATAACATTAGTGAAAGATACTTACGCTACGTAATTCTTGCAAGTTAATAATGTGTGTTCTTAAAGCGTTTAATAACAAAATGGAAAGTTTCTAACATCTAATTAGCGTTATCTGCTGTATAGATATATAAAGTATATAAAATAATGGTGTTTTTTCATCCATCTTATTTTTTTTTTAAATTTAATATATATCGCTGACCTATGGTAAAGACCTGGAAATTTATTTGAGACAAATTTTTTCAATGAAAATTTGTACTTAATTATTTAGAGAATTTTCTCGTCCCTAGTAAATCTAAGACGCGCTGTTACTGAGGGCGCATAATGGTACGTATTTGTGTCACTTTCGCTTTTAAAGAGATGTGCGAGACGAATCGTAGCGTTTGTTTTGACGCCTGGCCGCTTACGTCAACTAAACTTAACATTTGCTTAAGCATCACAATGGAAGTCATCTGAAGTTGTCTCTATATCTATTTATTTTAATAAAGAAACACAAATAAAACAAAATAAAGAAAATGAAATTAATAAAGAAATCTTTATTTTTTTATATAATATTTAAGTTTAAATTAAATTGATGATTTATTTTAATTATTAAAATGCAATTTATTAACCAAAGAATAAATCGTAAATAACATCAAATTCGTTTCGTAACAAATGCAAATTTAATTAATAGTCGTATAATACATAAAGTTCGACACGTTTCATTGCTTTAACTTTATGTATTGTATATTAATAAGTAATATATTAAAAATTGTAGCGTTTCGTTATACCAGCTCAGAGAAATGAAAATAACTCTTTGGGTTTTGGAATTGAACCTATGAATGATGTATGTACAGTACATTAAATAATATAATATATATATGTAATATATTATTAAATTTGGATATATATTAGAAATCAATTGATTTCTTATGACTCTTGTTGGTAAAATAATTTTAGATGAAACGACAAATGACGAAAAATAAGATTGACTCCACAAATATCAACGACTATTATAATATATGCACAAAATAGTCCTTGACGAATTAAATAACTATAACCATATATGGTAATCAATATATTATACTTTAAAATGGAATGCGTAAGTGGATGCTTTAATATAAATAAATAACATTTTAAATTACTTTTAAAACTAGAAACGGCTGTTTGATTTTTTGTTTGACGTAAAACTTGACTAACTGTTGTTTTATTATAATTTTAATCCTTATTTTTGAGATCCGTTAAGATACGTTTTTTATAGAACTCTTGGATCTTATAGATCCCTTTTTAACATTCATTCCCCATTGCGTAAGTTTTTTTCGATCAGATCACAACGATCGGAGTGTCCTGACACTATGTCCTCTCATCTACCCATTTATATGTGGGACAAAGAAACTAAATTTTACGCTTATGCATAATATTTTGTATGTTTAGTATTTTTTTGACAATTACTCTTTGAAACCGTCGTAGCGCAAGCGCATAAGTGTGCTACTGTAAACGCGACGGCTGTGGGTTTGATTCCCACTCTCGGAATAAAATATTTAATATTTTTATATCCTCACTTTAGAAACCAAGTAAAGTGAGTGCGTCGTTGAGTTCCGCCACTCAGCAGAAATTGGGGAACGGTATCTTGACTAGTTATTGTAGAATTATTATTTTGCCAATTCTATCTTATTTGAGAAATGAATGTAATCTATTATGATGATATAATAGGATAATCTAAAGTGATTATTTCCATAAGATATGTATCATCATTTGTAAAAGTCTAATTTGTAATGCAAATTTAACAGACGTTTTGGTACGACGGTATGAGGTTCTTAGTAGATCTATTCATTTCACTGTAAGTTAGATAACTATAATAAAATTCTTTTTAAGAAATATTGAATTTAATTTTTTTTATTTCATCTATAGGTACTATTTATACTAATACAATAAAGTTTATGATTATTTGATTGATCGCGCGAATCTCAAGAACTAATAATGGTTCAAATCAAATACTTAATTTTTACTTGAATATTCCATTTTTCAGAGAAGACTATATTTAGGCCATATTACATCACATTAATAGTGTCAATGTAACCTTCTTATATGTGTAGTTGCGGTCAAAATTACCTCGAAAACTTGGCTTGTGATATACACAATTCCTAGTTATTTCCATTTGACCACGAGCTCGCACATGTAAGTGTAAGAAAGCGGTAGAAATGTTGCTACAATTTTTAAAATACTATAAAAAATTACAACATAAGAAAAACATGTGACATTCGTAATTATGTATGGGATTAATATCATATATCGTTTATGGCGTTTTAAGATCTTATTATATTTATATCCTCAGTTTTATTTTTTTTAGGCTTGACGCTATATTTTGCTTTCCTTCCTATTTTCCTCTGAATCCTGGAGGCATTGTGTTTAGAGGCGGAACTGTTAGCTTCTCATGGATTAAAAAAAAATAATTAATTAATATTTATTTAAATAGATATTTCTCCATTATATTTTACGTTCTGTGGTTAAATTAGTCTTTGTCGAGATTAAAAAATGTTATTTTTCACTCTAAATCACAGCAGTGTAGCAACTATTATTAACAAATTAGTAATATTCTCACGCTTGTATTGTGTTTGTACGGTAACTTGATTGTTGTATATTCAATAATGGTAACCAATTGAATGGGCTCAAAGGCAAACTTTGTTATATTTTATAAAACGAATGGGTAGAGCCCGTCGTGGCGCAGTGGCACAAGGGTGTGACTGTAACGCGAGGGTGGTGGGTTCGATTCCCACTCGGGGAAGTGAAATATTCATTTACGTTCATATTTCCATTTTCTTCGCTCTGGTGTCGAGGCAAAGCGCGGCGTTGAGTTCTGGCACTCAACACGCAATGCCTCTCGAATTTGACAGAAAGTACAGGGAACAAAGTGTAAACCGAGGTTCCCTCAGTCTACCCCGCCGTGTGCGGGATACAGCGTGAAGCTGAATGGGTTACATATAAAAACCTTGAACCACTGTATCACGCCTTGGACGGACATTAGGATAAGATAAATTAATTTTAAAATATTCAAAGATACTACTGATTTTGAAAATCTACTTGTTTGTAGAGCTGAAGTGAATGATAAAGACTATATGGAAACTCGTTGTAGAATTTTATTTTGTTATATGGTTTTTTGAATCTTTACGTTATTATTACAAAATTCCTTAAGTTAATCAATCCTAATTCCATATTAAATATTAAATTATGTATATTATTATCATGGATGTGTCGAAGAGATGAACAAAAGTTATGGCAAAATGTCATCAATAAACTAAAAATAATTATACTTCACCATTGAAATAAAGCTATATAAGGCATCGTTTGGTATAGACAGTTCATTATGAAACGAATTTAACGATTATGGTTTTTATAGCTAAAACCACTATAGCTAAAAAACCAGATTTATTTGAAAATGGAAATGTTGTAACAGTTTAAAAGTTAATTGAGTAAGCATTCACGTATTTGTGCAATTTACATGATATCTACCTCCGTGGAGGGTGTTAAGAGGAGAGTCTTATTTACTGTCTGGGAATTTGATTTTGAAGGATAATTTTTTTTACAGAATATAAATAAATATATAAATACTTAGTAAGCTTTGGTTAAAATACAGTATTTTTTTCTTTACGTATTCTAATCAGTAAAGTAAAAAAAGAGACAGAAAACTTAACATTAAGATACTTTGCTCTCCATTTTTTACTGATTTCTTCAAATAAATACCTTCTAAATAACAAAATTATAAATGTTCAACCCTTGGTACATGCAAAATTGTGTTTAAACTAACCAATATTAAAACTATTACCATAAAAGATTTAAACCCACGACCTCCTGCAGTGTATTTACTTCCATTATTCCTATAGCGAGTGCTCGTGTAAAGCCATCAAAATATCATCATTACAAAAGATCTATCGAAAGCTTATATGGCTGTTAGGTCAATTACGCGGTTGTTAACTGACATCTTTATTATAAATGCATTTAGAATCTATATTCTTACCTATTTGGTAAATGCGTTACTTTACCTACTCTGTTCTCTAAGGATAAGACAAGATTGGTGATAGAGAAATAAATCACAAAATTTACTATATTTAATTATGTAAGTGGCTGTGTTCTATTCTTGGTTATAGGTTCAATTCCCACTGGTTGAATGATATATTTAATATTGGTAATAAAATCTGATGACGAAGCAAAGTACGGGTCCTATCGTCCTATCCTATCATCGTCTAATATTGTACAATAAAATTTAATATTTATTTATTTATCGTTAGCAAATTGATTGAAGCCTTACTAGTCTGTGGTGACGTTCCAAACGTGTTTATAATTCCATAAACGACTTTTCCTTTCGTTACTACGCGAATGACTCATTCACGGGATATATTTGTCATAAGAAAATATTATCGAATATATTACGTAATATTAAGCACGTGTTTTTATTTTTATTTATTATAATTTTTTCTCCACTCTCCACTCATCGCAGATGATGAAGCTACATATATATGGTATCGAGGCATTACTTAAGCGAGACTTTAACCATTACGCCTACTTGCGTCATTACAGAGTTCAATACAACTATAAATTAAGTAATTTTCACATGAGATAAGATGTCCAATAAAGTTACAAGTTAGATAACATTTTTAAATAATATTTCAAATTCTAAGGCAGCGATTTAAATATTTCAAAGATTCTTCCACACTGTCGAGCATTGTTCAGAGAGGAGGTTCTCACGGAAGACGACCCACTTGCACACTTCCAGCTTAGACGTTCGATCTGTTTTGTTCATCAATGGCAAAACGGCAGGTCACGAACGGAGAGATGTCACAATTTGTGTTTACTTTTACTTTTTATATTTAGCCAGGTGAATTTTGTTGAAAACTATAATTCATTGATTTGTGAAAATTTTTGAGATTTGAACCGACAACTATCGAGTGTTGTTACATTAGTTTAATTAAATTTATGCAATTCGAAAGAAAGGTGAGATAAATGCCAAACGACTATGAACTATGAAGTAATTTAATTTAATACTTTATCAAACGTTTAAGGTAGCATAAGATGTTTCTGATTTCAAACGAGAGTTCGAAATTCGAATTATTATCCCCAATATTCCAATATTTCAAATATATGCGTTTCCCTTGTTTTTTTAGACAAAATACGGCGTTAGTTTTTTTTTTAAGATATTTAACATTAAAATCTCCAGGTATAAAGATTGAAATAGTAAAAACAAATTTTAAGATTCCGCGAAGCGTTCCGGTTCTTTTATCGATTATAGTTATTATTACAAAAATAAAAGAAGTGCGACTTTATAACTAATATTTATAAAAATACTCGTTTAGCCGCATTTCAAATGTCACAAGTTTATTCTTAAAATATACAGATCAGAAGATAATTTTAGTTTATTGGATCCATTTTACTACATATTTAAACTTTATTTTTCAAAGTTGTCACTTCTATTTATAACCATGTATTGTACAGAATAAAATACCTTAAATAATAATTATAAAACATTTCTTTTTATAGTAGTTTATAATTAGATATTATTTGCCGGCGTTAGTGCGGTACGGTGCGTTGAGTTCTAGCACAAAATACACATTATCTTGAAAATTGGACTGAAAGTGGGGAATGGAGTGTCTTTACACCAAGTTACCTTTGCCTCCATTGTGAATTTGAGAATTATCGTGAAGTCGAAACAGCTTTATCCCGACTGCTAAGGAAGGGTTATGTTTTTCGTGCTTATCTCGTATGTATGTATGTATGTAATATTTTTTATTGCTTCATAACTGCAAAACTGCTGTTCGGACTTACATAATTAATATTATATATATTTTTGTATAGCATAGGTATTATCCAGGGAAAGAGCGAGAAATTGACTTTTTAAAAATAATGTAATCTTTAAATCAGTGGCTGGCAAGCAGTGACCTGTCTATGCATTGTAAGGCAATGTAACGTGTTTCGCAATCTGCACGTAACGTCGCTTTCGCCGTCCGACCTCTGACATTACTGCGTCGGACACTAGTTTTTTTTAAAGATTACAAACTTTATTCGGGCTAACACCATTATGTATTGAATCTATGTTATTAATTAATTTAATATGAATATTTACATGTTTAATGCAATATGTTTTGAAGTTTATCTATGGAAATATCAACAAGGTTCTTGTTAAGTATCTAAATATATATTTAGATTTTGTATTTTGAATGCTTTGAGTTAAAATTTTTTTTGAAAATAATATTAATATTATGAGTGTTGATGTTTAGTTAATTACGAAAAATCGTAGCGCTAATCTCTACATATTGGGGAGGTAACGTTTCAAATTAAACAGAAAATAAGTAAAGGAGCGTAAAGTTTTGATTTTTTTGCTGACCTTGTAAATTTCATGTGATACATCGTTGAGAATGTGAAATTGAGATTGTAAAATGAATCCATAAAAAAACTTTCAATGAAATAAAATAGTATTTTTATAGTCTCTATATGTACACTTAATATTTAAAGCACGATTTGAATTATGCCATTAAACACGCAGTGTCTCAAAAGAATCGGCAGAATGTTCGTAACGGAGTGTTTTAACACTAGGTTCCACTATGATATAAAAATATAGATAAACAAATTGCTGTTTTTTTAGTACACAAATAATAATACTAACTTGCAATGATATTTTATTACGAAATTTGGGAGAACGTCTCTATTACAGTGACTTCTGACCTCTGGTACATATTAACATCTAAATGTACGCATGGTCTAATTGAATAAGTGGTTTACTCTCATCTTGCTGCTTGTTTACGATAAGTTAACGTAGTTATTGGAATGTCTTTAGCTTTTGCAATTTGTAATTTATATAATGTATCTATTTTTAGAATGTTTTAGTGCTTTTTCTGTGAAAAGCTTGTTCTTATTGATAGCGAATCTTCTCCATACGGTTACTACTATAGTTTGTTTCTGTACTGTTTTGGCCATTTATTTAATTTGCAGTGTATTTACTAAGAGACCTTGAGTTTTTATATTATTTTATTGACATGAACACAATTAATAAAACGGAATAAATTTCTTTGACTATGATTGAGTCTTAGTAGTTTTATAAATGACAAGTGGTCACTTCCATACCACTTACATATTCTTGTAATTCCTTTAGATGCACATAGAATATACAATATTTTAAAAATATTTAAAGTTTCAATACAAATTAAACATTTTAAGGCTATTATTTTTTATGCACGTTACGTATTATAGACAGCCAGAGTAAAAAATAGGGGTATCGGCAAATTTCTTCCAAAATAAATCTATTTGCATAAGTAATGTTAATGAAATCAGTTATGGTACTAAGAACGCCATACAAGACTTAATTGTTAGATACAATTTACATAGTAATTAGTTTTCTCTTTCTGAGATGTTTTTACTTCACTTTTTACAACATTATAATAATTATTATGATTCTGTCTTGTAAGTTTGTAGGATATATGTAACTAAAAGCGATTAATTTTTTTTTGCTCTCACTGTATTTCACACATAGCAGGGTAGGCAGAGGGAACCAGGGAACCTAGCGCTAACGAACTCCGTTACCATTAAATTTAATTTCCTTGAGTGGGGATCGAACTCGCAATCGTCGCGCTTACTGTAGCTTGGACTACTCTAACATGTATTATTCCTGAGATAGCTCTGCCTATAAGTGAAAACCTGCAATGAAATTTGTTCCCCGTGTTGAAATTCATTGGATAGTTTAAAAGATTTGACCGTGCATTGGGAAGAAGATTTTGTTTTAAACTATATTAACATTTTTATTGAATTTAATATTTGAATAAATTATTTCAATAACATGACTGCAATTAATTTTAACGGCTACTGTGTGTGCTACCTAATGAAAATTTGTGATTGATATATTCATAATGATAGAAAACATTATACAATTCAGTTTGGAATATTAAAAGATTCTTTATAATATTTATTATAAAAATATGTTAATTTGGAAAACAAGGTTATTCGGCCTAGCTTAGGTCACTTCGATGTTGGAATCAAAGTCACTGGGCAACGCTTGGGTTGTACATAAATTAGCATAATTTATCATTTTGGAATATCAAATGGAACTTTTAAGAATTAATTAAATATATATAAAATTTTGATACGAAGGACTACAAAATATTTGTTAATTAAAAGAGGCAATTTTTAGAAAAAATTCAAAATTATTATAAATTTCATAAATAAACGCATATAGTACTAAAATAATTTATAATAGCTTAATTTTAACTTTGTGCAAACTATTGGAATGTACAGGGAGTGTATACTACAAAGGGCAGGATGTCATCACTACATTCGACAAAACTACTTACAATTAGGTATAGGTAACAATAGGTATAAGTAATAATATTGTGACTATTACGCGGTGTTGAGTTCCGAAACTCGACATAAAATATCTTGAAAATTGAGCGGAAATTGGAGTACGACGTATGTTAACATAGGATTCTACGTTGCAAACATTGATATTTAAGCTAAATTTATCAGTTTCCAAGAGTCCTTGAATTTTTTATAAATGTTTAATATTTCAAAATAGATATGAGGAAGACGATCAAAATTATATTAAAATAATATTATCAGCGAATTTTTAACTCACGCAGACGATTTTAAGATCAATATCAAAGCCGGTTTGAATACACCTTTTAATTTTAATATTAGTATACAGGTTTTAGATAGTACTAGTTGCTACGCGAGAACATTTTAATTGAGAAATCAATATTTTAATTAAAATTAAATATATACTATATTTTAAAAAATCAATGTACTAAATTGAAATATTGCAGTCACATAAAAATTAAATGCACAAATTAAAATAAGACAATGAGCTATGCAGCTGGCATCGAGACGTAGGGATTGTGATCGTGCTTCCTTATAAGGGCATTTAGGCAAGTGCGACATGCATTAATATGAAGGATGTACTGACTGACTTCTAAATGATCTTTTGTCATTTTATAGAAGAACCATTTAATTGTTTTTTTCATAAAAATATACTACACAAAAGTAATATAATTTTATATAATATAATTATATAATTTAACATTATATAAAATAATATAATTTAACATTATATAAAAAGAAATCTCTAAACATATATTTCTACGTTTTCTTTAATCATAATATTTTCAGCTATTCACATTTAAAATTAAAACGCATCCTATTCAACCTTTATGTCATCGTTCACAACGATATGTTAAACATTAAATGACTAAAACTTTAACATTTAACGAATGTCCTACTTAGATTCTTCTATGTAATTGTAGTTAAGTTATACGCTGCATTATACATGTATATTTGTATATTTAAACAAATTTGGGAATTTCTAAATGAAATTTTAGTCAGAGTCTTGTCTAAAGAAACTAATAGGACATATAATATTATTATTATTAAAACGCCGGGGCAAATAATTTAAATTTCTATTATCTGTAATTCAAAGTATACATAAAAGTGTATTTGTAAATAATTCAATGTTAACTGATGTCCAGTCATTAAATAATGTGACATTTCATAACATTAAAAATAAGTAGATATTTTTTTAATTTTTAATACTCGAATGCTACAAATAATACTGTATGTATTTTTTATATTTTTATAAATAATATAATATCTGAGGTACTTTGTTCTTTCAATCGATTCCAAATCGGGATCGCGAATCTTAACAATAAACGCGTAACGCGTTGATGTCTTTTCTTCTACAATCTAAGATGCGGTTAAGCAGTAGAGTAAAAGATATGCGATAATTAGTAATAAGATTCTGAAGTTAAATTATAAGAAATATCAAGAGTCTGAATAATTTTTATTCTATTTCATTAAAAAAGTTGTCTATATTGTGCTTGCGCATAAAAATTGTTTTAGAATATCTTTTTTTTACAATAAAAACATATAAATAATAACAAAATTTCTGATAATTTAACTATTACAATTTATTTTATAAAATAAAAATATTTACTGAAAATAAACAAAATTTTTTTTTAATGTCACATTGTGATCGTTGAAGAAAACAACATAAACATTTACAACTTACAACCGGAATCTCTTTGTGAAATAATAAAAAATATCAATATAAAAAAAAATCGTACATACATACATACATTTATATATAAAATATACTTACCCTGCAAAAAGAAAAAAATATATATTATCACGACACGACACAAACACAACGCTGTCAGAGTGCGACCTGCGCCTAAGTGGGACTCAAGCGCATCGCGAGAGAAAGCTCTTATATAGCCTCATCTCACGTCTACGTCGAACAATTGAGATCCTTACGGGACGTATCTATTGAAATCGACAGTTATATTTAACTATTTATTAAATGTTCACAAGTTGAAGGGAAAATTAGGTCAAATTATTTTTTACGTGCTTAGGGCACTTAAATGATTGTATGTTTTCATTAATAAGAAAAATAGGATATTTTGTCAAGTTTTAAAATATATTAATATACATTTAAATGATTTTAATTTACACTAACTACAGGATCTATATTTTTATGTTACTATTTTTTTATATACTTAACCTTTTGTAAAATGTAACATAAAATATAGATGATGTATCTTTTCTAATTGTCTTCAATGATTTCGAACAATGGCGATCCTTACGCAAAGTATTTATTGAAATGAACAGTTAAAAATTAAAATCTTATTTGAGGCACTGTTGCTTACATGTGTGACTTAATTGGAATTATTTGGAAAATTAATTGAAATATTGATATATAATGTGATATGGTTTATTAATATATAATAATTTATCTCTTATGGGGATTGAACCCTCAACCATTGTGTTACAGTCACAATATTGTGCCCCTGTGCCACGACAGCCTCACGGCAGTTGCAGCTTCGTTAAAATATTTAAAACATAAATTTTTGTTTTATGTATACTAAAATATTACTAATTCACATCTAATCGATACAATCTGACTCAGAGTCACGGATCTAAACCCGAAGTCGTACATTAATTCAAAGATATATTATGTCAATTATAAGCTGACGTTTTAGACTGCAATAATATATAAATATGTTCATACACATGTATTGACTGTCTCAACACTAGTATGATTATTTATGTATCCTGCTATAATACTGTAAAACTTATAAAAAAATATATAGTCTCTTAGTACACCTTTAAAGTAAATGGCAAAAATATTCACATATAATGAGATGTGTGATTAAGATTTGGCAAAAATGTTTTTCTATTAATTTTATTTCTGAACACTGTTTTCAGCTTGTTAGTAGCAACAGAGTGCGAATTGCATTCATCGTACAATACTTATGATTTCTATACATTTTATTACTTCATAGCTTTTCAAATAGCAGAAACAAAGCACATTTCGTAACTTGTATTATTATTTTCCACTTTTTTAGTATATTCAACTTGTTTTGTAAATGTTCTTAGTTTATGGAGAAATTCTTAAAATATTTATAATAATATATCTTAAAGATGTGTGCGATCAGTGGAACGACTATAGTATACCTATATGCTTTGTAAATATTTTAAAAGAAATAATTTTGTCGTACATGATTTTTACGCAGCTTTATTCGTTTACGCAGTCCACGCAGGGTAGCTCTCAAGATATAACTTTTGATGCAATTAATGTAAAAATAAAATACCTTTAATAAAAGATTTCGTGATGATTTCGTGATGAAAGTTAGTGATGATACTATTAGTGAAAAAACGTGTCGCAAGTGGTTCCAGCGCTTTAAAAGCGGTGATTTTGTTGTTGAAGATCGGTATAGCGGTGGTAGAGAAAAAACTTTTGAAGATGATGAACTGGAGGCTTTACTTAATGAAGACTCGTGCCAAACTCAAGAACAGCTAGCAAAATCATTGGGAGTAACAAAACAGCCCCAATACGCTGATAGACACGAAAAAGTAATTTTGCAATCCAGATGTTGCTCCATCTGATTACCATTTATTTAGGTCGATGGCACACGGCCTGGCGGGCCAGTGCTTCGATTCTTTTGAAAAAGTGAAAGAATGGATCGATTCTTGGATCTTATGAAGGATGAAGAATTTTTCCGACGCGGGATTCGTTTGTCGCCTGAAAGATGGGCCAAAGTAGTGGAAAGTGACGGAAAATACTTTGAAAGATAAATAAGATACCATTTTTTTTTAATAATATTTTTAAAATTAAAAAAAAACGGCGGTTGAGAAGTTGTAGACCTATTATCATAGAACGCAGTGTCTTGATACTAGATTTGCTCTACATGCTTTGCTGAAATATATGAAATATTTTTCTTTAAATGTATCTCGAATACAGTAGGTTAGAAAGAGGGAACACTGTGGCAACACTGTCCATTCCCCACTTTCCGTCAAATTCCATGACATTGTATTTGAAATCAACACCGCGCTTTGTCTTATTACCAGAGCGAGGGCATGAAAATAATTAATTTCTGCAACTGTAAAAGTTTCGGTTATGGGTTCTACAGCCACTCTTAAGAATTGAATATATGACTGAATGTATGAAATAATTACGTCTAGTTCTAGTTTATCTTTATAGTTTTCTATAATATATATTAAAGAAAATATCTACGAGTAAGTTAAAGAAATTCTAACTAAATTAAAATTAAATCACTTTATACGGCACACAGCAAGACACTTTCTATCAAACTCTTGAGACATTTATTGAGTGGCGGAACTCAACGCCACGACTTGCTTCAATTTAGTTAAGTTGTAACTAATTATTTTTTTATTAAAATAGAATAATAGTCCAGTTAAATCGCGGCTTTAACGAGGTACAAAAGCGCGTTATCATTTAAGAAGATCGGTGCTAGTGTCGAGATTTCATAATACTGTTGTAATATTATGAGAAAGCTTTGAAAATAGAAGCTCTTCATTTCTGGCGACTTATCTATTTTATAACAATGAAATATATGTATATATATACAACTATAACTAGTAAAAAATCACACTGTGCTTAATTCTCAATTAAAGTGGAAATAAATAAATAAAACTCTATAAATATCACGTATAAATCTCACTTCCAATTTGAAGCTTTTTAAATTTTTTTTTTAGCTTTTTTAGAGATTAAACCCACTATATGCTAAATGCCAAAGTATCGCTCCAGTAGGTGTTCTATCGAAAATATCGGCGGAAGTGGAAGGCCCACTGGATTGCAGGTGAATCACTTTATTTCAAGTTGCCCTAAGGCAAAGAAAGTTGGATATACATTTTTCAGAGATAAATCATCTGAAGATATCGGTCGGTCGGTATAATACCAGTATCCTATTGGAACACTTTTTTTTTCCAAATGTCATAATTAAATATGTAAAATTAATTTATATAGGATTACAAAATACGGGGAGAAACGCATTAAAAAACGATTATCTGCGTACTTAAAAATATGTGAAGACGTGTCATGTGTATAATGAGACGTTTTCGCAATAAATACCAAACTAATTACTCTGGGACCATGGTTGTTTGTAGTTCAAGGTCATTTTGTCATATAAATGCGAATCCATAGAGGCCATCGTGGCACAGTGCTTTGTGGAACAATGTCTTCTTCTTACCTTACTATGTATTTATTGGTTGTAGGTTGAATCCAAATTTAGGGGAATTATTTTATTTTAGTTTCTCTTCTCCGGTAAGAAATACACGGCAGTGGATTCCGTTACTCAACATGGAAAAATTGAAATATAGTAGATAGAACAGCATTTTAACAATAGATTCTCAATGATAACATACTGACTGTATCTTCATATGTATAGTTCATCCTTAATGTAAATTATTTATAAAAATAGTAATAAGCACCAAAATAGAGTTACTATTAGGGTTATTTTATATCAACTATATTAAAATATAATAATAATAAGTTATATATCATTGAGATTTAGTTTGGGGTATATTTTTTTTATGGAAAAGGACAAGGCAAACGAGCGTTCGGGTCACCTGATGGTATCTGATCACCGCCGCCCTCGACCCCGTGCAACACCAGAGGAGCTATAGGTGTGTTGCGGGCTTTTAAGGGGCATTTTGAAGATACTCATGTCATATCGACCTGGAAACACTGCCGCGGGTAAGCCATTCCACAGTTCCATGGTGCGTGGAAGGTGAATTGTAATCCTTGGTATTCTTCAATATGAATAGTGTCAAGACGAATGAAAAAATAAGTTGTAGTTTCACAAACTACCCCTCATGTAACAGGATAACCAGAGATAACAGCTATTATATTGCTACCGCTGTTATGTAAGCTTTAAAGAAACTTTTTTAACAGAACATGGAAAAAAATAATGTTATTACACTTAACGTAGAATATTAGAAATAATACAAAGTATCAAGTAGTAATAACAATAGCAGTTTGATTTATATTAACTATATATATATATATATAATCGTTAATATTAATTATTTCTTTGTTCTGAAACACACAATGAACTTTAAAATCGCCGTTAGTTCATATTTCACCTTGAAAAATATGCCACGAATTCATTAAATAAATAGTAAAATAAATAATTATCATTTGTATCAATTTTAAAAGTCAATAAAACTTTAAGGGTCGGTGTGAAACGCGGCGTTGAGTTTCGCCCCTCAACACGGATTATCTCCGCAGTTCGGCGGAAAAAGAACAACTTAACGATAAGTTCTCTTTGTCTACCTTAATTAATTTTGTAACTAAACACATAGCGAAGCTCAACGCCGCGCTTTGACAGACGCTTTTCCGAATACAAAGCATTATGGGATCTCTGTTTCTATTATTCTCTAGTATATGAGATACAGCGTTAATCTGAATAAAAAATAATATATCTAATTATTAATTATTCTGTAGTAAATAAAGCTCAAATAAAGCTCACTTTTATATTTTTTTATTTATTTTAGCTGGACGCTGTATCGCGACTAGCAGGGTAGGCAGATGGACATTAGAGCTTTTTACTTTTTATTCCCTCTCCTGAGTTGGAATCGAACCCAAATCTGCCACACTTGCCACAAGCCAAGCAACACAAGCGTGCGGCACTACGGTCTACTGATTAAATTCACATCTGGCCAACCAATTTTCAAGTAAATTCTATTGTGTATTAATTATGACAGTTTTCCTCGTCTGTCATCAGGGCATCAGGGCTACGATACAAAAACGACAAGTTTCGCAAACATTTTAACATTGTAAAACAAGTTCCCATCTTCAACTCCACCCATGTTACCAGTTACTACGGCGTTAACATAAGTTATGATGAAACGATTGAGCAAAATGTCAATAAAATTATTTTAATCAGTATTGGAAAATCTATAGAAATTGGTTATAAATTTAATTTACATTATCACGTATGTGCAAGTGTCGCTTTGTTTAAATTTTTCAAAAATACAAGAAGATAAAACACAGATACGAACAGACAGGACATTGCGATTAGAGTGGCGGAACTCAACGCCGCACTTTATCTTGCCAAAGCGGGACATTGAAAACACCACCGTGACTACAGTCAAACGATGTAGGGTGGCATAATGTAATAATAGAATATATTAATAGATCGAGCCAACAAACATTTTCATAAGATGATTTACGATTAGCCGGCGAGAATGTATGTTACAGGTCAAGCATGAATAATCATAATTGTTAACAAATGTTGTTCATTTTGTCATAGATTAACTCATAGAATAAGTCTACCACTACTTTATTAAAGAAATTTTATTAAAGATATTTCATTTAAAGCGGGACAGCGCTGCGTTGAGTTCCGCCACTTAACACGCAGTGCCTCCAGAATCCGGCAGAAAGTGGAGAACGGAGTGTCCACTAGGTTCCCTTTGCTCACTATGCTGTGTGCGGAATACAGCGTGAAGCTGATATATTTATTTTATTTATATTCTGTAATAACAATAATCTATTTCTACACTATATAAAAATAAATATATATATTTCATTTATGCTTTGTGTGTACTATGCTTGTAACTTGTCATTGGGCATCAAAAAAAAAACAGGAAAAATATCTGAAGTATATAAGTATTAATTATTATTTATTAGTATTTATAATTACAAATTTTCGTCCACATTCCAACTCGAATCTAAAATGTTTATTAAAAAAAACGTTACTTCTAACATCGTTATTGTTATTAACAGTTTCTCATGACATTGGGACTACATTTAGAAGACATATATAATAATAAAATTAGATGAGTTGACCTAATTTTTCATTATCTTGTTAATTTAAATTGTGAACTATTAATTTTACATATATTTAAATATGAATGACGTGATATATCAATGACATCTTAATGTATTATAATCTAATCAAACATATCAAGAAATATAAGCTTATTCTTATTTAGAAGCAATGTTACTGTAAATGAAAGCTAGCATGGTGCAGTGGGACGGGACCGTAAATATCATGGTTATGGGTAATGGGAATGAATCATTTTCATTTTCTCTCTATGGCAGGGGTGGAGTCTGTATTGAACATTCAATGTCAGAAATTCGTGCGGAAAGCGGAGGATGGAGTGTCTTGACACTAACCTTTTTTTTAGAATTTTAGTATTAAATATATGTATATATATATTATTTTAATAAAATACAATAAAATATTTATAGCTTCCATTATATACTTTTATACTTTTATTAAAATACTAGCAAAATTGCCATTAATCGTCACGTTAGTCTGTCTCACAGATAGACAAATGTAATTTTGATTAATTTTTTTTTATTTAACGCAGGTCTAAATTAAGCTTAAGCTAGTGACGCAGAGCGCGGCGTTCGGATTCACCTAGAAGTAGAGAACATAGTGTCTTCAATCTACGTCCAGCGTACACTGCTATGTGAGATGTGATCAGAGACAACGTGCCTGGGGCTAAATAAGAAAGCCAAATATATATTTTTCTATACTTCAATAAAAAAACTTTACTAAAATTATAGTTTGAAATATTCACAGACATCAAATAGTTTATATGCGAAACATAAATCATATATTTATGTGAATCGACTATGTCGTACATATTGTTTGCAATAGTGTTTCGAAAGACATAAATGAAAATTATTAGTAGCAACATAACATATTTTATATAATATTATATATAAATATATATTTTTTCGAAATTTCTACAAAAACCTTATTAAAATTTTAAACTTTTCTTTCCAAAAAAGCAGAGAAAAATATTTGCGATTATTCGCTTTCCATACTTAGTTACTATTTATTTCTTGTGTGATGTTAACAAAACTTAAGTTGAATTCGATAATATATTTTGAACAATGGTATTTCATTCAATAGCCATATTAATTATCATCTAACTGCTAACTATGCTTGTAGCTGTATGAGAAAAGCTGTGATTCTTTAGAAATAACAATAAAACCACGTTATTTTTGTTAATGAAAATAAATTATAATGTTATTACGACACACGTATTCAATAAATGAACATTTGGAGTGGGATTTTTATAAATCGAAATTATAATTACGATGGGACATCGTAGCGTAGGGGCGTAGCGAGTTACTGATCTAATATAATCTAAATATTATTGTTCAATTAGGCTTTTAAATCGTCAAGTGACATAGAAATGTCAGTAATGTCAGTCAGCAGTTCTGTTGAGAAGAACCGGCAAGAAACTCAGCATGTATTTTAAAATATAGTTTATATTTATATATATATAACGATAGGTATAATTAATCCACGGTATAAGTATCAATCAATGAAAGTTGCTTATAATTTGACACAGTCATAGTATCTTAAGCGATAAATATAGATTATTAAATAACGATGATCTAACGACCCGCAAACGGATCTAATCAACAATATTATTGATACACAAGGTACTAGCACAGATAAAACTCATTTGGCTTATTAAAACTAAGGTTAGTAATATAAGGCTATTATATATTATAATGCATTTTTTGGATACATTTTTATTTCTATTTTTTGCGGGATAGACGAAGAAATCTTAGTGTTTATTAATTTTATACAGAATCCAATGTAGCGCTTCAAAAGAAAATATTTTAAAATACTGTACTGTGTTTCTCTCATCGCTTTAGAAACAAGACAAAGCGCAATGTTGAGTTACCCTACTCACGATCAATGTCTGGAAAATTGAGCGAAAAGCAACAAACGAAATGGCATGACAGTAGGTGTTATCTGCCTACCCTGCTTGTAAGGAATACAACGTGGAGATAAAAAAAAGAGATAATGGCCAAACCAGGCCAGGATAGGGCTAAAAATAAACAGAGTGTTATAATTTTCTCCATTTCACATCAAAAAGTCCTCTTATGAAACCTGAAAATAACATTGTAATCATATAAAACTTTTTCGTGCTCCATTATAATTTAAAACAATTGCCTTCACAACTATACTTTATGAAATACGTGATAAGTCAATTGTTATTTACAATATTTATGTATCCACACTTATTGACCATATCTTCCTCATTTAACGAGGATTAAGCGATTTTTTACGTTTAATTTTTTGTTTTAACAGCCTTGCTTGCTTAGTATGTGATAACTTGAAGCAATATCGTAGGTATTTATAATATAATAGGTTTGGAAAATCTATATTTGTTAGTTATTATTGAAACTTTACAATATATGATAGCTAGTCTCATTCGGAATATATTTATGGTTTAAATTGATTAAATTTATTGGTCAAATGCTTCCTATCCGCTATCCAACGCCCTGGAAAGGGAAAGGGAAAGTTATATGTGTGTGTTGTCTCTCTGACTACCCTAAATACTCTGAGCTATATAATTTAAACTGATTTTTTTTTCGTTGATTAATAATACAAGTCAAATTTTTAATTATTTTAGGAAATTATGAATTCTACTCGGTCTACTTAGATTAAAATTACATAGATTTAATTACTTTTAAAGACATTTACACATTATATCATTCATAAATTAATAATTAAATTAATAGATATAAAAATAAAATGTTTTAATTAATTAAAATTTTAAAAATTGAACAGCTTTAGCATTATTCATAATTTGAGAATTCTCCAAGATCGAAATGTATGAGTAGAAATGACATGAAGCAAACAGAACAGAGAAAAATTAATGCGTTCTTTAAAATCGTGCTGTTAATCTGCCTTTGGGTTAACAACACCATTTGAAGGCCAGTCGTGGTGCAGGCCCATAAGCGTGTGACGGAGCAGGCCATGGATTCGATTCCCAATCGAGGAAATTATATATATTATATTTTCATTTTTTCGTTCTGGTGTCGGGGCAAATGAGTTCAGCCACTTAACACACAATGCTTTCTTTAAAAAAGTATAACAATGTTTATATCGTTTTTTTATACCTACTACGTATCGTATCGTATATTGTGATCGAAAAATAATATAAATTCTTATATTTTAATTTTTTTTATATATTATAATAATTCAGACATTATAATAACCTGTAAATAAATAAAACATATCCTTGTATAATAGAAAGATATTCATTTTGCGACGTTAGAGTAGAAGCTTTCTTTAGTTACTATTTGTCTCACTATTTCCTAAATTTTTTTTATATCATATTACACTTATTAATATGATATGATATGATTAAGATTAATATTATAAATGGGAATACAAGTCTCTTTTTTATTATTGTTTTAGTTTTTATCCTTTGTTGCTATAATATAAAAATAACTTTAAGCGAGCGAAGCCACGTTAAGTCGTTAGTACATAATAAAACTATATATTATGTATAGTAAAGATCTATGAACAATTTTAATATCGATGCTATTTCCAGCGCTTTGTTTGCTTTAAGATGTTCTCATGTCATGTAACTTGTGCAACTAATTATCATATTCTTGGCAGTTAAAGCTTGTTGCACATTATCATAATTATATATTTTTTACAAAATTTAATCAATATTATTTTGCATATAGGATTAAAATGTAGTCGTCATGTAGTAGTGCACTTATGATAGTTGTGGGTTCGATCTCCAATCGGGGAAATATATGTACGTATTTTAATATATCTATTATCGTTTATGGAGGTCGATACTTCTTAAAGAACTTTTTTCTTTAAGAAGTATCGACCTCCATGAACCCTTATGAGGTCACTCTGTTGTCCATATGTCTGTCTCTCTGTCTGTCTGTCAAATCCTATATCTCAGGACCACTTAGAGATATTGGGTTGAAGTTTATACCATGTACTCAGATCTACGCAAAAAATGCGTATTTCAACACTATAAAGGGAATCAATTCATAGAATACTTCCGGTTGACCTAGGTCAAGTATTCTATGAATTATGAAATTGTGAAATTTAGTAAATAGCGTCTACAGATAGTACTAGTTTAGGAAAAATATAAAAACTATAAATTTGTCGTTAAATCCTCAAAAAGCCATAAAAGGGGGCAAAATTTGGTGTTAAAGCCTCTAATTCAAGTAAGGCATCAGATGAAAGGGGTCTGGCTAAGCTAAGCCTGAATTTCTAAAAAAGCTCGAGACCTCCAATTTTTGTACGGAACTCCCGGTGGGCGAACCTTACTCGCGCTTGTCCGGTTTTTTACAGTTTCCCCCAATTTGATAACAAGAATATAAAAAAATGTAACATTAAAGGCGAAATAAAAGTATTTTATATATGTAAGTCAGAACATAAATTTTAATAGAAATAAAATTCATAATATATGTTATTAAAAAAATAGGGGTAGGTAAGTAATGTTACACATCCATCTATATACCAAATATTCTGAATTTTTGAAATAGCACGTTTAAGAATTATTACGAATTATTGCAAAAAAAAATATTTTTGTTTAAATAGATCCATATGTTATAAGGTAAAAAAACACCATTTTAAAATTTCAACTCGCAACCATACATATATATGGATGGTGTCCAAATATTTCTGGATCATCATATTTTATTTTATGTATATTATAATGCAACAAACAATATATATCTATAGAATTCATAGACACCTTCACTCGTGGTTAAATACCACATGACATAATATTGTAATTTAATTACCATTATATTTTTAGGGCGTGTAGCCTACGCCTGTTAGATTTACTGCAGAAGTTGAAAGAGCACGGGTGAAGGCCGCCCTGACCGCATCCGCTTTATAGTGTTTCACCTGCTTTTTATCGATGTCCTGAGCATTTGTAAATTTTTATCTTTTTATTAATAAACGATATATATTTCGGTTCGTGGTTATATTTTTTTTCTAAAAAAAACATTGTTAATGTGTATAATGTAGTTTTTGCTTTATACTTGAGCCTTTTATCAAATAGGAAATAGATTTATATCACTTGCTTGATAATTAAAACTTTAATTTTGCATATTTGAGTAATTTTTTTGGTACAATTTGCAAATAAAATATTATTAAAATTGTTTTGAGGTACCTTGAGATAAGTCATGAAATTTAAACTACTAATAAGTCGTTTACAAAAGATTGTAGAGAAATTATATAAATAAAACAATTTGAAGTGTCAACATATTTATATATGACTTTTTTGGTATCGTAAATATATGAAATTGAGTGTTTGACTTTCAAATGGTATAAAATATAGCAAAATTTAATTTACTTATTTAGAAATAAGTAAAGTTGTAGTTTTTTTTTAAATATATATTTTTTATTCATATTACGTGTGATACCAAATTATTATGTTATCGACATTTCACATAATTATGTCGATAAATATATATATTTCAAAGGTACAACACCAAAAAATGAAATTTGTTAATTTGATGATCGTGAACGGCATTTTTGATTTATGATCAAAGAAGTTGTAAGAAATATTACATATATTATATATTTTATTGTGTCCATAAATTCAAAAAAAACCGCTTCTGATTCAGTCCGTCATATGGGCATCTTGTCACAACTAAAAGTAAAGTGGGTCGTAGTCTATTTTTGAAACTTCATCCTGTATTCTGCACATAGAAGGGTAGTCAAAGGGAAACTGGAAACATGGAGTGAAAACACACACTTTCGTTTCCTTCTTTACGTCAAATCTTATATACTCGTCATTAAAATTGTTTTATTAAATCACTCATTTTTGACACGTCCTTATGTTTTTCTGATTAAATTCCGATAAATTTTATTTTTTTTTTCTATTAAGATAATTTTGGGTTCAGTTTTTTTTTATGAATTTGTATATAATTAATAAATAGGTATATTTATAAGTTTATTTAAATTTACATTTCTTCGCTCTGGTAACGAGGCAAAAACGCGGCAAAAACGCGGCTTTGAGTTCAGAATTCGGCGGAAAGTGGGGAACGGAGTGTCTTATCACTATATTCCCTCTGCCCACCCTGCTGTGTGTAGGATACATCATGAAGCTGATACAAAAAAATATATATGTTCTAACAATTATGAATGTAATCTAACTCTCATAGTGTTTTCACATGCTATCATCTTAGTTATCATTTCCTATCTAATATCGGGTCAAAGGTCGCTGAGCGAGCGAGTCAAAACACATCGTGATGTACGTTCATAGATTATTACTATCCATTGTCCTTTTGTATTTCGACACGTGACATATATTATAATTTGATTACTGCTAAAATGGATATTTCGTCATAAGACATTGACGTGCATATTGAAATATATTAACAGTAAATTCATAGTTCGTGATGATGTTATAATGTATCCGAACTTAATCGTGAGCATTCTGTATATGTGAGACACTTTATATTCGGATTTTGAAGATTTTCTGGATGGAATATCTAGACAATAGATTCCCTATATAAAAATAAAAACAGCCTAGGCATACAATTTCGTGTTCATTTTATATTACTTCATATAATGTATTCTGATTTAAAAATGTAAAATGGACATTTTATATATATAGCAACATAGATTTAAATTAAAACTGGACTCTCGATTAATATTAAAACTGGAATGAAAAATCATAGAAATTGCCGTCTCGGTAGTAAAAAAACCCAGTCAAATGCGAGACGGATTCACCCGCCGGCTCGGTATCAATTTCAGAATAATAGGTCAAGGGGCAGAATAACATATAATATTTGACAAAGAATACAAATGACAAGAACTACAATTGTAAGTGTGTTATGTTTTGATATAAAAACTATTTTTTTATCTATGATATAAATATTAAAGAAAAAAAATCATTCGTTATTTTCCTTCCTTTCTTTATATAGGCGAGCGTATACTCATTTAGTATGAAATGAGAACATAGTTTAATCTTCGACGCTTTTGCAAATATTCCTTCAAAATCATAAAAAAAAACCTTGTTATTTGTCTACATATACTAATGTGTTGATCTTATTAATACGTTGGCGGTTTTTGCTTGGGATTTGTTTCACTTATATATTTTGAGCTTTCACAGGGAACATTTTTCAATGTTATTTTACTTTAGAACGATACAAATCTTTCAGTACTAACAATAGAACATTGAACTTTAGACTAAATGTTATCGATATTGAAGATGAAGATAACTATCTAAAAAAGTGACAGTATGACAAACACACTTGCAAAATGTGAAATAGTATTACATAATACCAGTAGACCAAATATCACTGAGCCCGTCATGAGGCAGTGGGAGGTAGTCTGCCTGAAAACACGATGGTCTTGGATCAAACGGCCTCTTCGTTTGTCAGATGGACGACGTTATGTAATTGGTAGAGGGATGGAAAACTTTTTTGAAATGAATTTGAAAATATGCATAATTTTTGGACTTATAGGACATAAATCCATAACCATTCAAAATCAACAATTATTGCGTGCAATCCCGCAGCCAGGATATAATCTCTGTTACCAGACTGGGAATTTTCAATCTCGCAGTATTTACGGGATCCCACGTATAGAACATTATATTATTAATAAAACGCAAATAAATCATTTATGATTTAAAAAACATACTTTACTTTTATTTAATTAATGTTATTGGTACGAGAGCAAGCAAAGCAAAGCATATATTATTAAAAAAAAAAACAGAGAAAAAGACATTATGACAAGAGTTTTGACAGAGTTTTATATATATAAAATTATTTATTTGGGTTAGTTTGCCTCTGCGAATTTTAGAGGCAATGTAGCCAGCGACGGAAAAAACCCTCTATATTTTTTTGCATCAGGCGTATTCCTTTTAAAATTGTATATTTAAATGTGAGATATTCCCCTACTAATTCGTAGAATTTAATCAGAATTTGGGTATCGAATTTGTAAAATTAAAATTAAATTAAATCAGGTCACAGCAGGGTAGGCAGAGGGAAGATCATGTTATAACACTCCGCTCCCCGCTTGTAACTAGTTCTAATTTGAATGCCTGGATGACGAGGCCATTTAATGATTGCATTATTTGAAAAAATGTTCTTCACCCAAAACAATTGCAACATGAACAATTATTAACAATGACCTTTGACACTAAGCAGTGCATTAATTCAAAGCAATCAGATTTTATTTTTAAGAGTAATCTGTGATTACACATGGCATTTACCATCATATAATGCTGTGGGTACACTGAGATTGCTCGAATTTTTCTTTCTATAAGATCGGGGAAAAAGTATTTTCGTATTGTAAAGGAAAATATTTTTTTTGGTATAATTTTTTATTTATTTAAAATTTATAAGTGATTTTTACATCAATGACTTGCTTGTTGCCATCTAATGGGTAATACCATGATCCCATTTCTGTAGAAGAGTAATTTTTTTTATATCCATTTTGAGATTTTTGAATAAAAAACTCTAACAGGTAATGCTTAAAGTGTTCTTTTGAGGTTAGCTTTATGCTTTCTGAAGAGTTCCGCTATGACAGAAAGAAGTGGAAATCTGATAGAGCAAGGTTAGGGCATTTACATATATCCTCTCAATTATATTATATTTTTTTATACCCTTTTTCATTCTTTCATATATCTGATTTTATTTCTTGTTTAATTACAGCCCAAAAAAATCTTTAGATGATAGTCGCAAAAGTTTGCAAAATGACACAATTCTATATGATTTTATTTTCATAATAAGCAAAACAATTTCACTCTTTACTTTTATCTTAAGTAATATATTTATTTATATATATTAAGAAATCTATAAAATTACTATGATTGAAATTTCCAGTAGTGTTACTAGGAAGTATACTGGGTATAAGTATACTGAAGAAATTTCAAGAACAACTACTGGTATCTGAAGAGTTAGTAAGTTTTTTGGAATTTTGCAATACAAAGAACAGTATATTTGAAACATCTTTATTAATATCTTCAGGGTTATCTTACAATCGCCTCCAGACTCATGCAATAATTAAGCCATATGTTAAGAATTATAAATCTAACATATTTTTTTTATCTTCTACTGTCCATTTTAACTTAAGGCTAAGGCATATTTGGGTATTAAACTTTGTGACAAAACGCGTGTGGCGTTTGTAAAATTAAAGCCGAAGACTCGTTGAAATTCTTGTACATTGCAACAGACAGTGAAGCCTTTATTCACATCGTACCATTCTGGATTCCTCATCCATTCTATTGTGTGACAAATGTCACGACAAGGTATCTTTTTAACCGCTTCAGGTACCGTCAAATCCGCTAAGTTCATTTGGATAATTGCGACCGCTTCATTTTCTTTCGGGTTGTATAACACCTGAAATCAATAATAAATTATATTTTTTATTTTATTAAGCTCGAATGGCAAAAGCGGGCGTTAATTCGCATTTTAGACTCATTTGGGTCGCAGGTACTGTTCTAAACTCCCTTAAGGAGCAACGCGATGGGCATACGTATATTCGGAGTTTGCATGTAATGGTTGAAAATAAAAATCGAAAACAGACTAAGAAAAGAAGAGTGAAAGAAAGTTCAATTTACATATTTCAATAATTATAAAAAAAATGCAAGAACTGCTATAAATATAAAAATAAGCCAACCTTCCATATGTAGGGGGATATCGGCTGCTTATCATGTTCGTCCATTAAGTACTTATTTGAATCGTATGAATCCAAGGTTTTGGATGCTCCTGTCCATACTTCCAAGCTTTGGTCCAAGCTTTGCACAAGGCTTCTTACCCGCCACTCCACTTCGTCCCAGTTCTGTAAAAGCCATACCAAAGATGCCATCATTACGTGCTAAGAATATGCCTAACTTAATTTATATTACGGTTCTAGGTTCAAACTAGGATAAGAGATGTTTGTCCATTATTCATATCATTATTTGTTCTAAATTAGTTTCGCCAGGGTTCCGTAAAATCAAGACTTACCTGTGTCCCACATGTACTCCAGTGAGGTACAACGTTTAAATAGCTATATGTCGCAAGTTGAGGTAATCCAAGACGAACATCCTTCGGATTTATTAACTGTCTTTTTTTGAAGCAACAGGAATCTAATGCGGCTGATCGTATGCCAATGAGAGGCACCATCTGATTTTGACAATCATACATAAAATCAAATTCGAAAGGTAAATAATTACTTTTACTGAAGTTGGCATTTATAAAATCTTTGGGAATAATATTTGCAAACGATGGACTTAAGGTGTGCTTAGCAAATACTGGCACTTTTTTATCAACATCGACACATACAGTGTAAACACCCCTAACTCTTGATAGTACATTGAAACCAACAGTCACCAACATAGTGTGATCAGTAACTTGGCCACAAGAATCACTCTCCTTTTTAGCCACAGGTTGGTTTTCTTTGAGGCAAAACAAATCTCTATAATCCACCAGTGCGCTATTAATTTTGAACGTGGTCTTCTCTACACATGTTGCGAGAACAGATTCACGGAAGATATTATCTTTATCCGTTACATTGCTCATTGGACAGTTTAACAATAAAGTATTCCCTCTGGGAATTGTAATTAGACCATCGACTTGTTTAAACGGATACCATTCTCTTTTACTCGTATATGTTACAACAAATGGCTGTTTCCTATTAAAATCATTTTCAATATCCAATATGCATTCTGAAAAACAAAAATAAGTGGATATTATAATTATTGTAAACAAAATTTGAATTTTGTTCATTAAAAGGCTATACTGACCCTGCCGATTAATATTGAAAGTCCGTGTAATTTCTCCAAACATATTGCTCACTTTACAAGTATAGTGTCCAATGTCACTAGAATTCATGTCGATTATAATTTCCATAAGAGACTCATCTAATTTAAGGCCATTTCTGTACCAATCTATCTGAAATATTTATAAGTGGAATAATAACTATGTCTACTGTCAATGACCTGAAAATTATGCAATAAAATGGAGACATATACTGCATATAATAATAATAATAAGAGACTGTAGACTACATTAATAAATATTTTGGCATTTTCCAAATACAATTCAAAAAATATATATTTATGATTTATTGATAAGCAGTTTATTTTTGTCTTTTTCATTAATACAATTTACTGTGTTTCAATATATTACTAAACTAATACGTGCTTAAAATATAATATGTAGCATACTTTTAGTTCTGTATCGCTGATGGCGTCACATCCTAAGATAACTGTTGCTCCTTCCTTATATTCTATATCTGTTTCTTCGTCAGTCTGAAATTGGGGTTTTCTGCCTACAGTGATTTTTTTATGTGATGAATCAGATTGCACAAATGTGCTAACTCTACAAGTATAAATTCCAGAATCACTTGATTTCGCATTCATAAGATGAAATTCGCCTATTGCTATGATCCTTCCATTCTAAAATATATAAATAATGTTATTTTAGTAATTCATCGATTTCTAACATTTATATATTTAAATATTCCTATTTTATTTTTACCTTGTACCAGCGCACTAAATCTTTTTTATCATGAGGTAAATCACAATCGAAGTTAGCGAATGCCCCTTCTTCAAGTAGTATATTTACAGTACTTCCATCTGGCTCAGGATATTCTAAAAATAATATTCTATATTTATATATGTTAGAGAATAATTCAGGCTAGACGTGGCGAAAGTGCACAAGCGTGCGGCAAGGTTGTGGGTTCGATACCCACTCGAGAAAATTAAATATTTCAAAACGCAATGCCTCTAAAATTCGATGGAAAGGGGAGAACAGAAGTGTCTTAATAGGGAAAGAGTGTTATAATAATTGTTTCGCTGTTATGTGCGGGATACAGCGTGAAACTATTAAACATATTTAGTCGGTAGTTCACTGACGTACTCGACAATAGATATTGAGATTCAGTAATGCGAGGTTCCCGACGTTGATCATGGCCACCGCAGATAACGATTTCGCTGTAACCTATACGAGTACATGTGTAGTAAAAATAGCTTAATTGTTCTTGTATAAAAAGATATTTCGAATTTTCATTTCTATTTGGTCGTTATAAGCTTTTTTTAGTTCTTTTAACGTACCTTGAATATCCACGTTAAATACTTCTGTAGCAGAACCTAGTTTATTTTCTGCTTTACACTTATATGTCCCTTCTGCGCCTTTGTCCAAATTCTTAATGATTAATGTTCCCTCACCATCGACGTCGTACCAATCTGTTCCTAAAATAATATTGAATTGTAAGCTGTTTTTGTTAAACACAGTGTTTATGTTTTTCTTATTTTTTACGTCGATATTGTGAATTGCTATCATTTCCGCATAATTTTGAACCAAAAGACAAATTAAAATATTCCATAATTGATCAGTATATTTTACTTGAGCTTCGCAAATATCTACAGTGCCAAAAACTTTTAGGAAAGCAAAAAACGTGTTTTTTAAAAATAACTCTTGGTCCTGACAATAGGACCTTATATTTTTATTATTTAATGTTGTTATAATAACAGACAGACAGACAGACAGACAGACAGACTGGTTGTAGATTCGACACAATACTTAATATTTCTTCGCACTATTGTCAAGGCAAAAGCGAAGCGTCAAATTCCGCCGCTGTCTATATGCAGAATGCAGCATGATGCTGAAAAAAAAAATTGCTTTATTTAATTTCAATATAAATATCTGCCGTATAAATTCTTACCGACAGCAACATTGTCGTCATTTATTGTCCAGGTGACTGTTGGTTTTGGGTTGCCCACAGTTTTGCAAGGAATTCTCAATACTAGATCTCCGACTATTCCTTTCAAAGTTTTGTCGATTAATGTATTCACTATAGATGGTTTTGCTGTAATGTTTGAATTACTTAAATTATTTTACAGTGTAAAGTTAGGTAAACAATACAGATTTTCGAAAATATAAGGCAAAAATAATTTTAATGGTAATTAATAATATAAATGCTTTAAATATATTTTTTTAATAAGATTTAATTATATAATTAATATCTATCTCACTTCCTAATTTATTGAATTTTGAAATTGAGAAGATAATTAATCTCATCACTCTGAAGTCGTGGGCGGCACAGGGCCTAACTGTAAACACGACGATTGTGAGGTCAATTTCTACTCGGGGGAAGAAAATGTTTACATTTTCACGCTCGTGTAAAAAGACGAGAACGACGGTTAGCTCCGCCACTCAACACATAATCCTACGCGCACGCTAAGCAAAACAAAAGCCTGCAATAAATTTTAAAACAATTACAAATATTATGTAATAAAAGGAAATTTATGAACAATATAAAAGCTCATATAATTAATTATCTTTATTACTTGTTTTTATTTACAGTCTCTTAGTACACAATAAAAATAAAACATTAAAAAGTATTGAGTAAGAAATAATATCAATATATTATTTCTTACTCAATTGAAGTCGATATTGTTTAAAAATATCAATTCGATATAATATATCGATTTTTTCCCTAAAAATATTTCAATTCCGTTCACGTGATATTTGTAAATTACAATTTGAAAAAAAAAGGAAGAAAGCTGTATTAATTTTAGTTACCTACCTATGACATGGACCTCATATGTTAGATATACTGGATCCAACGAATTATTTGCCATACAAGTATATATTCCGTCATTTTCAAATGTAGTTCGTTTAATTGTTATGCTATTTGTCTCATCAGCCTTGATTTTCCTATTAAGTAATGTATTTAGTAAAAATTTTCTACTTTTCAAAGGAACTAAACTTATATATATATATATATATATATATATATATATATATGGTTTAATTATTGGATTTCTAACAGGACTTAATAAACTTAACACTAGAATTTTTTTTTTTGGGAGAGGGTGTTGGGGCTGGACTTTGACCAGATTTTGCAGTAATCCCTGGTCACGGATATACCATCTCGTACGACTGTATCTGTAAACTGTGGTATGGTAATGGCGCAGTTGCACCCTGATGTTTCTACCGGATGAAAACACAATGGTTGAGTTGTATTTGTCTTGGAAAAATTTTGTTTACAAGTAGAGAAATTATTATCTCTGTCGGAATTAGACAATCACTGTCTAACCAGCGCGTGGAAATGAAAATAATTTATTCGGCCAGAGTGAGTGTTAAACCCACAGTCGTAGAAAACACTTTGTTTTAATGAACCATGGGTATAGACGTTTCAAAAGTAAAGTTTAAAATAGTGAGAGATTAGAGGAAATATTTACCGTAAAGCCTTCGACTTAGTTGCTGAAGAACTGATAAAAGTCCAATGTACTTCAGGTGTTGGGACGCCATAAGCCCTGCATGTCAAGTTTAAAGGACTTCCTATATCCACATTTATTTCTGTCACCTCAGGTGTTTCTATGTAAATAGAAGCTATAAAAATAAAAATTTAAAATTAACGACAATCACAAAAATGAATAGAAATATAAGTAAATCATTTTAAAAAACATCTTACAGTGAATATTCATTTGAAAATTTTTCCGTGCTTTTCCTAATTTGTTTGTAGCTTCACATGTGTAAACATTTCCATGGTTTTCTAAATTTGCTTTAAAACTGAAAATATAGATTTATTTAATTTAAACTAACTAAACATTGCTAATGACATTATAGTATTTACATACTTGTACTACTACTACTACTAATATTGTTTCGAAAAATATATTTTTTTACAGTTGTAAAGAACTGAACCTGTGGGGAACAGGTCAACAACCCAAGGTTCCCTCTATATTTTTCTAAGCCTCACGCTATCTCACGCACATGGCAGAGTAGGCAGGCGGACCTGGGAACCTAGTATTATATATTTTTTGACTTTAGGCATTGTGTGTTGAGTGGCGGAACTCAACGCTGTAATATAATTTTACGAAATATTTTCGATACATTAGGTATTAAATGGCGGGATTTATTATTGTGCTTTCTTAAACAATGCGGGGAAATGATAATAATTTAAACCTAACCATTATCCCAAGTGAAGATCACCCCGCACCACCACTAAGTCACGACAGTCACAATAAAATAATTTAATTATTTAATAATATATAATGCGGTTAATTATTGATATGTGCTATAAATATACGTAATGAAGTCGTCATCATTATCAATGTCATTACGTAAGTTCTAAATATGGAGTTATAATATTAGAAACAATATATGATAAGCAACAATATGTGGTTACCGCAGGATGTTGCCCTTGAAAATATGATGTCGGCTTGTACTAGTTATTTCGACGTTATTTTCAAACCAATTAATACTAGGTGAAGGGGCACCGTCAGTCGGACAAACAAGCTTCACTTTATCTCCTGCCGCTGCGCTGACAATTTCATCTTCACCGTCCACACTGGGAGGATCTGTTTGAACAAATATATAAAATATGCAGATAAATTAAACTAATATTATAACATATAGATGACGAATGTGTTTAGTTAAACCGCGGCGATCTCGGGAACTTGTGTTTGTTTTGATTATCATAAGATGGCTATTTGACCCTGTATTATAAATGTCAATCAGTGTTATCACAGGCACTTAGAATGTACAAAAATAATTCTTAAGTTTATTAAAAGTAAAAAGAATTAAACATGCCTTAGAACTTATATTTAAATACATTATAAATAGCAGGTACTAATATTTAATTCTACATTTAATATGCAGTTTTTTATACAATCACTGCATATGCCTTTGCTTGAAGATGTTAACCACTTAGATTAATTTAATAACAATTATAACAAAATTCCATATTAACAATTATACAATAATATAAAATACACACTATATAAAACACTTGTTTACTATGTTGTATATATACCATTATTATTAATATTTTATATATAAAATTATTGGTTTTTATGATTTAAATCTCTGATGTATAATTATTCACATCTGAATCTTTGTTTCAATATAAAAAACTAGTATACATATATGTTAGAGTATACTTATATGTTCTATATGACCCTAAAGTATTAAACAAATCTAGCTATAACTAGAATAGATATTCAATATATAACCACTAATTATTATAATATAATAAATACAAAAATTCGATAAAGTAATAAAACTCATAAAAATATGTCAATATAAACAAAATAACTTACATTCAATAAGAACACGTGTTGCATGTCTGTCTGTACCAAGCTTATTATACGCCTTACATATATATATCCCTGTATTAGCTTTCGTTACATCGTTAATGACGATTGTGTCTTTTTCTTTGTCCAATTTAATGGTTTTAGTTGAATTTTTATATTTATATGACCAAATAATCTTAGGCACTGGATAGCCATGGGTGATGCTAAAAAGAGTTTATTTTACAGGATTTAAGAAAAATATGATATTAATGACACGTAAAACATATGATATAAAAGTCTGAAAAAGCTTCAGGGTCAGTAGAAATGGAAATGTATGCAAAAAAGAACTAACCTGCATTTTATCACAGCGGTAGATCCAGTCCTGAATGTAAGACTGTGTATACTTTTGTTTATTTTAGGTGATTCTGTAATAAACGTATTATGTAATTTACAAGTATAGGAAGAAAACTATTTTTATTTAATTCATCTGTTGATGACATTCACAGGATAGGACGTGGATCAAAAGAAAGAGGTACAATTACTTAACGCATTCAAGCGTTTCAAGATTCTCTATTAATGTATGTATGTATGTATATTTTTTGTTCATATTTTACCTGCATGTATATACACTTTAAAGGATATATTCTCGCTGTGATATCCATTGGAAACTTCAACAGAATAATTCCCTGCATGGGCGAAATTTACATTTTTAAAAGTTAGAGTGGAAGTAGCGTTCTCAGATGACAAACTGTAGTTATTGTCATAAGTTATTGGAGTTGACCCCTTGTTCCAAGTGATCGTTGCCTGAGGGTACGCGTCTACGACTACTTTGAAATTAAATGAGTCTCCATACCTTATGGTTGTATCTAAAAAATATTATATAAATATTAGCTTTAACAAGAAGTTTTTAATTTGATGATTAATCATGTGAACTACATACAACTCACCTATAGGACCGTTTAATATATTCAAGAAAGTTTTTCGTTTCGTTTCAATTTGAATAGACGCTTCGTTGACACCTTCAGTGTTTACAGCTTTGCATGTAAATGTTGAATTTTTATTTACTTTGCCTATATTGAGAATACTTATATATTCGTATGGCAAATCAACTGGTACGGTCTGTAAGTAAAATATATTGAAAGCAATAAAGTACGCCGATTTTGTACATAATTATTAAAAATAATAGTTTAATAAATGTTATCGTTTTTTATATTCAAGAGACTACAAAGAAATAAAATTTGCTTGCTTTTTAAAAATAATATAATAGTTTAGTTCGCATATGATTTTACTTTCAATAAACAAATAGTTTCTTTCTCATTGAGCAGCAAATTATTAGAGATTTAACTTTGTCTCTAACATCCGCCATGTTGATATAGAAAAAGCTTCCAGCGCCTTTGTCGGCAAGTTATCTACAGCTTTATTAATATAACATTTTGACAGTGAGTTAAACTATAGTACTTACCTTAGACGGCCAGTCCGAACCCGTAGAGTCATACCACATGACGTCGGGCTTGGGATAGCCATAGATTTTACACTTAATGTTTAAAGGTTCGTCATATTCAGCATTAATTTTGGTTCCATCCACAATTGTGACTGTCGGTAATTTGTTTTCGATCTTTTTTTCTACGTTAGAAAACACATATTAATGTATAATATATCTTTGATTACTGCAATAATGGAGACAATACAGCTTCATAACATAAATTTACCTAATTTGACGTTTTGTGGCTCAACAGTCGTGGTTCCCAATCTTATAATTTTTTCTCCTTCTTTTGTGTAACCTGTAACCTAAATTACCAATATAATATGTTTTCGTATAATAAACAAAAAAAAAGAGGTATTTGTATTTACAACAAGAAATAATAAGAATAATTAAAAATATAAATCTTACTATGAGCTTAAAGCCATTGTTGCTAGGTAAAAATGATTCAGTTCCATAAAGTTGATCGTCTTCATTAATTAACTGAAGAGGTAATGTTGTAATTATATTATCGTTTAAATCTTGAAGTTCAACAGTCTTTAAGGTAACGTCTTTGTTATAATTATCTAATTTGATGGCCAAATGTGATTTTTCACCTAAAAATATATAATAATTAATTAACATTATTTTGTAGCTGTATATGTATATATTATATTATGTATGTTCAATATGCTTTGTAATATATACTTACTTACTCATAGAATAGAAAAAAAAGTTTAATGAATTTATTCATACCTGGAATTGGCTTAGTAGCGGTTTCTTTTAAAAACGCGGGCTTGAAAGTTGAGAATCCATGTCGAAATGTTACAAGGGTGGAACCAGTTACCACCACTGAAGCTGGCCCATATGAGTCCAGAACAATAGTATGGACTCCCGGTTTCACTTTTACATGCTCTATCTAAAAAATACAATAATATAATTCGCAATCTATATTTTTATTAATTATTCGAAAAAAACTCTGTGAGTATTGACGGATATATTCGAATTTATTGCTAAAATTATCTTTTATTATTACTTACTTTGGTTCCACGTGTATGTATACTTTTATCCTTTTCTATTTCTACTATCTTTCCATCAGGTCCAATTACATGAAATTTAGGATCAGATGCTGATACAGATATAATGACATCCCAAACTTTACTGTCAACATTAAACTGAAAATATTGTACATGATATCTTATAGGATATGAAACCTAGTAAACAGTCCACCTCCTCACGCTTACCATATCCACTCCTCATATGAAGCTACTAAGGTAGCTTTTTTTTTATGGGAGAGGACAAGGCAAACGAGCGTTCGGGTCACCTGATGGTAAGTGATCACCGCCGCTCACGACCCCATGCAACACCAGAGGAGCCACAGGTGCGTTGCCAGCCTTTAAGGTGGAGATGAAGGGCACCGGGGCCCGGCATTACCTAATGCGAAACGCAGTGGCAAGGGCCACTACTTCACGCCAGTTTTAAATGCCGGGGGTGGTATTAAATCCGGTCGAGTCTGCCCATGCGTGTTGCCATTACTGGCGACGAGACTCTACCACACGTACTTTAGTCGCCTCTTACGACACCGACAGTACCAGGGTGATCCTATTCTAAGCCGGGAGCACACGGCTGAGCTAAGGTAGGTGTTAAACCAAAAAAAATATAATAAAATCGTTGCAATAACTTTGAATCAGTATTATGTATATTCTCTCTTTTATTTTTATCATCTTACATATTCCTACATATTATTTTTTAATTCAAATAGGCGGTAGATAATATTAAAATTGGTACTTTGAACTAATAAATAGCATATTTATATTCTACGCTTAGAAGCAACGGGTATATCCATAAGCTGGTTAAATTCTTACTTGCATTCGTTTTTCTGAATCCTTCGTTATATACTTTTGTCCTAGGGTGGTTTTTACATGTTTCACTGACTCTATAATGTAGTCGATAATCTAAAACGATATTATTTATAAAATAAAATGTAAGGGAGAGAAGATATTATACATTATTCTGGTCAATTTATTTATATTAAAAAAGTATATCAATATAAATTTGTAAAAGTATTCTTTTGCATTTAAACTATTGTCACAAATAGAAAGAAAATACATAATCACCTTATTCACGTCATGTTTCTCTATATGAAAAACTTGTCCGGACGTCGCTACTGCGAGCTTATCATATACTAAAGAGTTGCCAGTATCACATTCTCCAGTCAGTAGAAATGTAACCTACAATAAATTATAATAAATAAATTATATAATAGATAACTTCGTTAAAAAAATGTCGAAATATTAATATAACTAGGTAGATAGATAACTAGTGCTAACCTTAGTTGATTTTTTAAGACTTAAGCTTTTAACCCTTTCAAAAAGTTCATAATCTTTTGCTGAAGCATCTGTATAGACATACAGAAATGAATCAGATTTGCTTTTTTCAAGCGCTAATTCAATGCCAGTCATTGCATACTCGGGGCAGTCGTCTCCTCCATCCACGTAAATCTCATCTAAAGCTCTCTTAAATTCATTTTGATCTCTTGTTATTGTTCTGATTTTTGCACCTAAATAAATAGATAAGTAGTTGATAGTTATAAACATATAAATGTGTATATTATATAGGTGTTATTACATGGTTCAAAACAGGATAGCAACAAAATGTAATGTTACAAAAAAATACCCAAAATAAGCTTTTAATTAGGGATTTATTTATAACATTTAACATAATATATATAAATCTAAAAAACAATATTAATTAATATAAATAATTGTGGACATTACCTGGATCATTGAAAGTTACTAAAATGAAATCGTCTATTCTACTTGCATTCGATTTCAGAACAGCGTCAAAAAGTAATTTCGTTTTCCTTTTGACTTGATAAATTTCATCCCACATCGATCCTGTATCGTCAATGACGAAAGTGAGGCTACTTTTTGATATATCTCCATAAACTAAATACTGAACTAGACATATTATTACATAAAAAAATATTTTGCAAAACATTATTCTCGTCACCGCTAACGTGAGACTGGACGCGCATTACAACGCGCATTTATACGAATTTTCTTATCATATGTATACGAGTAGCTTGCTATTAATTATTTATTATTAATAATATTAGTTAGTGGGATTTCCCCCGCACGTTGCGTCAAAACGTTGTCTTCATATTTCGTATGTGTCAGCAGATACTACACAGACACTAGTTGTAAGTATGTAAGTATTATGTATAATTATACAAATGAAAAAACTCAATTACCTGTATATAAAATAGATGAATGAAAATAAAGAGATGTAGTAAATAAAATTATTATATATCAAATATTTAATCTTTTCTTCGTCTTGGGCATCATCGCGTAGTGCACTCAAAAACTGTATGAATGTCTTTAAAATTAGGCGGGAAGTGAGAAATGGAGTGTCTTAACATTACCTTACTTCTGACTTTTCACTTTTCACTAGGTGGAAAAAAGCGTGCAAATGAAAAAAAATTGACTGCTATGAAACTACTAGACCGATTAAAAAAATATATTTATACGAAATTGCGAAAAAATATTTTTGTACCCTGAAATAACTATTCATATATCATGTAATAATAATACGACACATGTTTAACATTCTCACTTATATTTATACGCAATTTATTTAAGCATAATAAATTTATTTATTTAATACAATTTATTTAATACAGATAATAAATTTTATTATTATATAAGTTATATTAACACAAAGTTTTTTGTTTCAATTAGTCATCGGAATAAAAAGATAATTATATAAAAATAAAAAATCTGACTGGATAAAACTAAGAAAAAAAAAACAATAACTATAATAGTTGACAATTGATTATTATTGGAATTAACAATTTGGACTCCTTTCAATTTTGCAGACAGATTTCGTTACATTAAAAATGGGTCGTGACTATGTTAATTCTGATAAAACATTTTGTTTGTGTCCTTCTTTTCTGCTGTGTGTAGGATACAGTGTTGAGCTATTTTTTATTATTAAAATAATGACGTGCTGTATCTGTTATTATTTTCTGAAGAATTTAAAAATATAACAATGTGGCGATTGTATCTCTCACTCCGTTCCGTCCGGTGGCGCTGTCAAGACTAGTCCAGGTCAACAGCAATAGAGTCCATTCGAAAAAAAATCACTCACTCTCACTTTCCGAGTGACCTTCGTCAATTGATTAGAGCCAGAGTTAATATTTTTTGGCGTTAAGTATTTTTATCCGTATTGTGATACACGTGGCGCTGTCATTAACCAATAACGTAATCTCAGTTCAGTTCAGTTCTTAATTTATAGCACTTCGAGCGCTTCGATATTATTCTAATATTATTCTAAGAAAAATATTATAGATTCCTATAAAGATATTGTGACTCACTAACTTTTATTCTTTGTATTGTAAATTTATATTTTATTTAATTATTTGTATAATAAAAGTCAAACTTCTACACTACTAACATTTTTGTGTAAGTAGATGGCTTAAAAGTGGTTGTGACTCGATTGCTAGAAAAAGCTCTCAGAAGCAGACAACAAAAAGTAATTAAATAGACTACGACGACGACGACTAGAATTAATAAAAAAGACTATATTAAAAGTTTTATTGTAGGTGAAAAAATATTTTCATAATGAAATGCCTCCATAAATTCTTTGAGACCGCAACAAAAAACGCAGCCTTTTGATGAATTTTGCCATTGCGAGTTCTTCATCCAACTTGTCTGGTTACAAACATCTGTACACGGAGGGTTATCTGTGCAAGAATGGCCCGAAACTTGAGGAATATTTTCAACAATAATTGCAAGTCCATTGAGTTCGTCTCTATTAAATATTACCTGAAAAAAAATTATATCAATTCTACCAATATTTTCATTATGAGTCAAGTAAATAAAAAGTGTTAGTTTTAATTTTTTCTTTAGTTTCACGCTGTATACCTCACATATCAGTGTAGGCAATGTAAACCTGGGAACCAAGTGTTAAAACACTTCCGTTTCTCATTTTCGGCCAAATTCTGATAACATGGCGTATTAAGTGGCGGAATTCAACACCACACTTTGCTTCGACATAAAAGATAAAAATAAAACAATATATATTCCATTTTCTGGAATGGGCATCGCAGCCACAACCTGTCACGCTTACAGTCACATGCTTGCGCCACGGCCCACTTCATCCTCAAAATTTAAAAACTTAATGTATAACGCTGCAAGAGGCCGTCGTTCAAGAGGCAGAAGGGTGTGACTGTATTTACTTATAAACTATTAATATTTTATTAATATTTTTACCTTCCATATGTAACGCGGAACATAGTAAATGCGATCATATTTATCACTTATTTTTATTTGCTCCGATTTTCCTATCCATACTTCGAGATATTGATTTAGTGACATAGAAAAAGATCTTACGCGTCTTCCTACTTCGTCCCAGTTCTATGAAAAATAAATAAATAAAATCATTGATACTAATGAAATAACTAATGAAGAACAAACTAATGAAATAAATAAGTTTTACAACATATAAAGTTAAATTAAACATGATAGATGACACAAACGCACAAAAAAACACTTAATCATCACAGATTCACTAAAAGTGATTGTTAAATAAAATAGAATACTGGATTTTTTAGCTTTAAAATAGTAACAGAAATGCTCCACCTCGGTCCCACAAGAACTCCATTGGGTGACAAAATTTCTAAAATTGTATACTGCAGCTTGTTGTAAACCTGGCAACACATCTTCTGGACTTAGAAGCTGCTTTTTAGCAAAACAACAATCTGAAGGCCCAGTCGTTCTACAAGCCAAGTTATCTTCTGATTTTAAGGACATCAGCTGAGTTTCAGCATATTCTTTGGGTATTTCATTTCTCATTTTATTATTCATAAAATATTTTATGAAATATGTATCATTTGTTTTTGTATCAATACAGGCATCAAAGATCCCAATCCACGCCGTTTCTAACTTAAACCCAATACCAATTAACTCTGAGGGCTCTTTAACACAATTTTTCCTCATATTAGTTTCTGTCAAATCTACATCCTTGTCACATTTTAATTCCGATATATCGATAATTCCGTATTCTGTTGTCTTAAATGATGTATTTTCTAGGCATATAGCGTTAAGTCTAGTAGAATAGCTACGTTTACCATCGTACATTATAGAATTTAAACAAATTATTCGGATGAGTTTATTGACTTGTACGGGCCCAACAATCCAAGTAAAAGAAGTTGACAAAAATAGCGGCATATTTCTATGGAATCTGATATTTAATTGGCATTCTGTAAAAAAAGACATAATTGATGAGCGTCGTGACAAACTTGTGTAACGATATTGTTGAATAGTAGGATTCCACCTTTGTTGCTTTTGATTTCGAATGTACGTTGAATAGTTCCTATTTCGTTGCTCACTTTACATTCGTATTTGCCAATTTTCTCAATTTCCATGTTAAAAGATACCGTAGAGTTTTTAGAAATTATTCGATATCCCATAGTCCAGACTATCTGTAAATCCACAAAAAAAAAATTCGTTGATGTATTGTTATGTATAGAATATGATATTTTTAATACTTTGCGCTACAATATATTACATTAAGTGTCTTGTTTGTGTATAAATTATATTGACAGCAATATTTTAATAGCAATAAGGAAACGTCTACCTCAGGTGTTGGATAACCATATGAATTACAGTCTAAAAATGCCAATTCATTTTCTTTATACGCTATTATTGTTTCGACTTCGTTTGTAAAGACCGGCTTGAAGACCACAACAACTTGCTTATGAACTGATACTGAGCGTTCCATAGTGCTTATTCGGCAACTATATATACCTTTATCATCCAATTTTACATTAACCAGATGAAGGTCGCAAAGATCGTCCCTTGAACAGTTCTTAATAAAGTAACCATCCTGAAATACAAGTAATCCAAATTAAAATCAATAAATATAATAAACACGTATAATTACGAATTTCGTAATAATTACGAAGCTTTTTTGATGACAGAGCTTTCGAAATTGAAATTTCGATAAATTTTGGTACAGCAAAATTATATTTACCTTATACCAGCGAGCATATCCTTTAAAACGAGCTCTATCTTGCTGTTCATCACAAGGTAGAAGTAAAGATGTTCCCAATGGCAACGCACTCTTTGGCCTTACTTTGGACGCATTTGGAATTAGATTTTCTGAAAAAGATTTTTACAAATAAAATGACAAAAGACATAAACATTATAATATAAATATTTGTTTAATCATTTTCAAAGTTACGAAATGATCAATAATAAATCTAAAAATAATACACTATATGTCTTGTCTAGGTCAAAATCTTGTATAGATTTTGAAAACACTAGCTGAATTATATTAAATTTTACTTTGATTTTATTTACTTCTCTCTTCATATAAACTCGCTTTCGTCGATCTCATATAAATTTTCATTAAAACGTCGTACAAATCACTTACCCTTTACTAGTACTTCAGATTCAATCCAGTTAATGCCATCGGGACTTTCGACTGAACATTTATAAAAACCTTCCGAATTCTTGTTAATGTTATTTAATATCAAAGTCCCGTTTATATCAATTATATATTCATCTGTCTCTGAAAGTAATATATATTTTATTTTTCAATATTATTATTATTTTAAGTCTATTTAGTGAATGTAATTAAAAAATAAACATTTTTTTTTTTAATATGTAAGATACGATATTAGATCGTGCGGTTTTCAATCACCAAAGAGAGTCTAACTGGTGATGATGAACTTTTCATCACAAACTGTAAAAGATGTTTCATTCACTTCATTATAGAGATTTCAGTATAGAGATTATACTATAATATATTTTAAAATCATATGATTTTTTTAGTTTTTAAATAAAATCACCTTTTCTTGATAGTAGCTTTACTTCTTCTCCTGATCTATATTCCCATTTTATATTTTCTACCGATGATCCTGGAGTTATATTACACGGTATTTGTACAACTAAATCGCCAACAATAGCTTCGTATACATGGGCAATATGTGGTGTAACTATAATATAATAGTAATAATAATAATCATAAGATAAAAAGAAAATAAATAATATCAATTATTTATAATTACAAAATTACACAAAAACAAACTTTGGTAAATACTTAAAAAACATTAAAATGAATTAGCGTGTTATTTTACCTGTTGAACTAACCACCTCCACTATATTTCGATTTATTTCTAAAATAACAGCTTTTTCATCTTTGCCAACCAAGTTCGTAGCTTTACAAGTCAAGTTGCCTTCCTTATCAACTTTTTCAATAGTCAACACACTTCCGTAATATGGAAAATCATAATGTATTATCTATAAAATATTAAAATAAAAGCATGAGTAATCTTCATAACAACAAAAACATAATTGTCTCAATAGCAAAAGAGAATAGGATTTTTCTCGATTATTATTATTTCCACATTGAGAACTCCAGAATGCAACAGATATTAAAATATTTTCTTTGATATTAATAATTTTAAAGTTCTTTTGCTTACTTTAGGCTGCACTTCCCGCCCGTAATTGTCTACCCATTTAATATCGGGTACTGGCACCGCGTGTACTTTACATGTTACGGATATGCTCTTATTAAAATCTACATTAATTTTAGGTCCCGCTAATATATTTATTTCTGGTGCCTTTTTGGTTGGCTCTTCTGCAACGGGAATGTTGATTATTTAATATTTAAATATTATATATTAATATCTGGTATCAGTATTAAAAACGTTACCTTGTTGTTCTATTTCAGAGTCGGGACGTTGAATCGTTGGTATGGTGACTCGTCTAATCTTTTCGTTTGACTCAGTATATCCAACAATCTAGACGAAATATATCCGATTTATTAATAATTAAAAATTAAATTATTTTTTTATTTATTAAGTATAACTTTTTTTAATAAAACAGCTAATAATCAGCAGAAGTTTTATATTATCATCAATGTGAGCTGTAGTAACATATTTTCCACCTACCGCTATACGAAAAACGCCTTCGGGCACTTCAAAGGGCTCTGTCACATAAATTCGTTCATCTTTGTCTAAAAGCGTTAAAGCTAAAGTAGCTAAAGTAATGTTATCATTTACATCTACTAGTTCGACATTCTTTAGTGAGACGTCGTTCGCATCGTTATCCAGTTGTATCAATAGATAATGCGGTTCTGAAATAATGAATGTTCAAAAATTTATAAAAGTATTATAGAAAGTAGCTGTGTGGTCCCGGCTTAGAATAGGATCACCCTGGTACTGTCGGTGTCGTAAGAGACGACTAAAGTACGTGTGGTAGAGTCACGTCGCCAGTAATGGCAACACGCATGGGCAGACTCGAACGGATTAATACCACCCCCGGCATTTAAAATCGGCGTGAAGTAGTGTCTCTTGCCACTGCGTTTCGCATTAGGTAATGTCGGACCCCGGCGCCCAACATCCTCCACCTTAAAGGCCGGCAACGCTCCTGTAGCTCCTCTAGTGTTGCATGGGGTGGTGGGCGGCGGTGATCACTTACCATCAGGTGACCAGAACGCTCGTTTGCCTTGTCCTCTCCCATAAAAAAAAATATTTATATATAAATTAAGGAGTTTACTAGATTTATAATTTATTACTCACCTGTATAGTTACCACTGGGCTTTATTGAAGTTTCGTTTAAAGACGCAGGCGGGGTCGTTGAGAATCCATGCTGGAAACATATACTAGTCGACGAAGTAACTGTCACTAATGTTCTAGTTTTCTCGTTCAATTTGATAAAGTAAATTCCATTTAACTCTTTCTCTAATCTTACGATCTGAAAATTATTTAAAAATATAAACTTAAATTAATATTTAAGTTTATTTAAGTGAAGATCATGAATATATTTATTATGATTACGAATATTATATAGAGGCTTACGTATATTATATTATACTTACAGAATTGTTTTCAGTCTTCACTACATTCAAAACGTTGATTTGCTCTTTTTTAGAATTATATACAGAAAAACGTGGATTACTTGATGACACACATAAAAACACATTGGAAGTCTTACTGTCTACCGTGAACTAAAACAAACAACAATTGTCATATTTGAGTGGTGTCTAAAAAAATTTTTGTTATAGATTTTTTTTCATAAGCATAATTTCACATTTTTAGCATTGAAGTCTAGTCATAAGTAAATTTTCTCAATATTACCGGAATCAGTTGGTCGAAATTATCTTCCACGAGTTTTCGCCTCAACACAGTAGTCTTACTTTTCAAATTATCCGCAACGAAATTGATAATCTGTAAAACGTTTGATAAATTAATCTCACATCAGTATAATAACCGAAAACGTTGTAGAAAAACGTACAAAATTTTGACGGGAATAGGGAGAAGCAGGTTCGAGTCATAAAATATATATATTTTTAAATAAACAATAAATAAATTAATCAGTTTCACGCTGTATCCCGCACACAGTAGGGGAAGCAGAGAGAACCTAGTGTTAAGAATGTCCGTTCCCCACTTTCCGCCGAATTCTAGTGTGGCAGAACTCGACCTCGACATTAGAGCGAAGAAATGGAAATATAAATATAAATAAATATTTCATCTCTTCGAGTGGGGATCGAACCCATAACCAGTCGATTTTACAGTCATACTTTATGCCTCTGCGCCACGCGCATATAAATTAGTACGAACTAAGTACATGGTACATATACAGAAACATTGTAATGAGATAAAGTTTGAAAATTAAATAGATATTCCTTTCACAAGCCTTTATCGTGTACGGGATGATGACGAATCCAGCTTCAAGTCACTTCAGTATTGTGCCATTGATTGGGGGAATACAAGGCCCTGTTGAGTGAAATATATTATATATTAAATGAACTTAAGTTACCTGAGCAACGTCATTTTTTTTTATATTAAAAATGTGTCCAGACGTAGTTTCAGCTATTTCATCATAAACAAGATACCTTTCCTTTTTTCCAAATGTACACTGACCGGTTAAAAGGAAATTCACCTGTAATGTAAATCATTATAATATAATCATAATGGAATAAGAGCCAAATCAAGGCAGACCTCCTCCTCCTCCAGATCCTGAACACATTCACTCAACATCAGTAAGCACTATTAGGGAATATCGAGTTCGGGAGGTAGTTAATTTGTGTAATTAAATAGTGCAAAGAATTGTACCTAACTTTCATTAAATAGTAAAGCTCTATTTTTTACTTTTTCTTAGGAATAGTATTAGAAATAACATTATCCATTAAAATTAATTAATCAATAATTAACAAATAGTTCATGTTATGGATTTGATATGTTATATCTGAAGGCTTTTGTAATTTATTGGCGTTTACAGGTACCAGTAAACTGGCAGGGAGTTGAAACCAAGCCAAGTGTCTGTTAATAGATAAAGTTATTTCTTATATTATTTCCAAGAAAATAAAGAAAAAAATGAGCTTTTAATAACTGTCAAAGTAAACACCAACCGACAATCCATATGGGATTTTATAACGTATCGAAAGTCTGGCTGCCTTCGGCTCCCCCATTTAATATTATCTTCACAATAATTATATTTATAAAGTTTTCACAAATTATTTATTTACATATAATGCGTTAAGCTCTTCCAAATTTAAGCCTAAATAAGAAATAAATAAAGAGACACCTGGGTTGATAGTTTCTGGCTGAGACTCATGACAATTGGCGCTTTTTTATAATCAATAGCTGACGCGTCAGTGAATACATATAAAAAAGAGTTAGGATGACTATTCTTTAAAGCTAACATTATTCCCGTCATTGAAGCTTCAGGACATGTACCTCCATCTTGCAATTCTATATCTTGTAATGCCCGCTTAAATTCATTTCTGTTTCGGGTTTTGACTGTTACATTGGCACCTGGTGAAGAAAATCTGTATTGTTATTACAAATATATTACTAGCTAAAAATATATGTCATTTTTTTTAAATTATTCTATTCCAATATTGACTGAACACTTGGTTTCGGTCTATGAAACAGAATATAATAAACTTTGATCGATAAAGCTACGTCTTTGCAAATTAACCGTTAACTCGAAACTTCGATAGTAAGATTTAATAAAATTATTATAGAAAATCTTATCCAGCGGAGTTCAACCGCTATTAGTGTCATAAAGAAAATGACAGCTAGAGAAAAAAAAATATCATAATTAATCCGATCCGATCCAAAAACCATTACAATATGAAAATATATTTTTAAGTTATTGTAAAGCACTTACTGGGATCTGCAAATGTCACTAAAATGAAATCATCTATATTATTCGTCGTCGAATTGAATACATTATCAAAAATTTTGTCCGTCGCACTTTTCACCTGGTCTATATCATCCTTCATTGTATTAGTTATATCTATGACGAAAGTTAGACTGGACTTTTGTTTATGTCCATTCACTAAACAAAAAAAAAATCCAATCACAACAATAATATACTTTTTAAGAAACATCGCGTGAAATTAAATTATTTTAGCCTGAAAAAAAATCCTTCCAAACTTCAGCGAGGCCTATATGTTAATGAAGGCGTCAACCGCCACCCATAATTGGTTTAAATTGTACTATCACAGTGTTGAAACGATTTAAACTTTGTAATTATAAAATGCTGCCTAAATAAATAAAGATAATTAACTTCCTGGGAAGATAGCAGATACGTATTCATATACTGAAAAAATATATAAACATTCATATGTACATACATATGAATGTTTATATATTTTTTTAGTTACCCTACATTTAAGTTAGTAAGTACACATGTCATCTTGTTAATTCCATATTAAAATCTCAAAATTTCAACTTTGCTAAAATAGCGTAGCTCTGTGGGCTCTGAGATCTTAATCTATCAAAATTCTTTGGTATGATAACGCTGTATACTCCGGTCGCGCAAGTCTTTCGCGGGAAAACGTCGACCAGTGCCTTGTATCTTCTTTTGAGCTATCCTCGGGAATGTTTCCTGATAGGATGAAAGGAATCTTACAAAATTATTCTTTTAAAAAAAAAATTACCAAAACAATAAAAGTTCTAAGAAACAAATAAATAAATGATAAGATATATTTTGTAGTTGTTAAATGAACAATATTTCAATATAATATATAATAAGTTATAATAAATTTAACAGTTATCTATGCAATCCACGTTTGGTGGAATCGCAAACAGACATGAGGGCATAATGTTATCAATTCCATACTATGTATGCATGTTACATTACACATACCTACCTACACATCAAATACACATATAGTACATTTTCTAAGAGAACCTGTTCATATATATATAATATATTCTTTATTTTTCAGAGAGAAAAAAAAACAATCTTGTAAAAATTTAAACATAAATAAGATCTTGTAAAATAAACGTCATTATAACTATTTGTGAGCTAAATATTTTTCTTTTATTGGACTTTTTATCAATATACAATGCCTCCAGATATCGGCCTAAAAAGAGCTTACGTATATAAAATTTGCAGCGACATGTCGCTTCGCACAAACCTTTATAAACTCCTCCTAATCAAAACAAACTTATGATATGCCAAAATTTTATATTCTTGTATAAAAATCAATTTAAAAAAAAATTAATAGAAATTTTGAAATAGATATTTTGCAATAAAATATATTTGTAAAATATTTATCTTAAAATTTTTGATTTCCTATATACACACACGACTTGCCTTTAATTATAATGAACTTTATCATTTGTGATAAGAAATTTCTTTGTACACATGTTCCATTAGTCGGATGCCATTTGCAACAAAAGTACCTACATTAGACATGTCTAATATAATTTACATATATCTTACTCTTTTAATATATTCACAATGTGCATTCTGTCAAAGAAGTTTCACACTTGTCTTGGATACCACATTTTCTATGAAATATGAAATAGATTATTTGAAGATGAGCCTACGGCCTGTCCTAGCCGCGGTCAGTTCCAGCAACCTGGCCGATTATATTTTGATACCATTTGGCGATCAAGGTAAGTTAATTTTTATAATACAACAGACAGACAGAAAACTATTTATTCAATTTTACTAAAAGCATTCGTTTTTTTTTATTGAATTTACTTAAAACAGAAAAAAAATTTTAAAGTCATATATGCTGGGTACAAAGAATTAGATACAAGCAATAGAAATAAATCTAACTAATTTTTCGAACGTTTTATGATAAAATTTATTTTTATTAATTAAGATGAAGTTTTAAATATCTTATAGCCTGGGTTGCAGCGAGTACGCTGCCCGCACATACGAGGGTAGACAGAGGGAACCTGGGAACTCAATATAAAGACGCTCCGTTCCTCATGAACACTCTGATGCCCTGAATTGAGCGGAAAGTAGGAAAAGGAGTGTCTTAACGATATGCTCTCTCTGCTTATCCTGCAACATACGGGACACAGCGTGAAGCTGAAACAAAAACAAAAAAATACAAATAATTTCAATAAATACAAACAAACTCTCATTCTCTCTCAACTCTCAACAATTTCAAACAAATAATATATTTACATCGATGTCTAAATTACATCCGCAATTTTAGACAGATTTTATATATGTTATTTACTTTCAGACGTGGGTCCGTCGTTTGTGTCAAAAAATACGAATGGTATCATGGACATAATAGAACTAATAGAAGTTAGCGGTGGCAACGAATGTCATGAAAACTCTTTGGCGGCAATAGAAAAAGCGCTTAAAGTCAGCCTGCCCAAATCCTATATTTATGTGTTTAGCGATGCGCAACCGAATAAGTACACGCAATTGGATTCAATAAAAAAATTATGCCAAGATAAAAAAAGTCAGGTAGATTTATATGTCTTGTTGTCATTTTTAAACTGTGAACGCTAGCTTTAGTATGTCTGTCTATTCACTATTGTATTCAATACGTATCAATCTTTACTTAGTAAGGAACAATTCGACGGGATTCAATGTGATTTTCGTTAATAGAAAGCGATTTTAGGAGAAAGGTTGATATGCTGGTCCCGTCCCACATGCATATATTTTTATATTTTTTAAGTTATATAGTAAA
>JBAIZZ010000226.1:0-22720 GCA_037355905.1 Heliconius aoede
CTTATTTATATGAATAAAAGTGACTCGGCCCGAGTAAATTAATAACAATTTTAAAACTCAAAACAAACTCGAGAAACAAAGAAAGTCCGTATTATTTTCATCTTTTGAATTAAATAAAATTAAGATTTTTCCTCATCTGTCCACACACGCCCGTAAACATTGTTTAAAAAAGCATAATCTCAGTGTCATAATCGTATTCCATTTGAAATTCTCATAATTTCATGAAATATGTCCAATTCCACAAAATTAGCACTCGGTTAAATGGATCGTGGAAGTATGCAATTCTCATATCACTTTTTTTTTGTTATTATTTGTGTGGCGACAGGTTTTTGGCAACGGTACGATGTAAATAGTAAGGGTTATACAAAACAACATATAAACAGTTTTTTTTTTTTTTTTTATATTATATTATAAGTAATGTTATTAACAGCGTCAGAAGTTTTTAAACATAATTAGTTTTACACAAGTTATATGATTTAATAAGTAAAAATAACAAAATAAAGACTTTTGTTTCCTTATCAATCAATTATCAAGGCAATTCCTCAGTCTTATTTAGTCTCTCTATCTCTATCTTGTTCCCAGAGCGAAGAAATGACAAAAATTCTTGTAACATGATATCAGTTTCATACTAAACAAATGAAAATACAGCATTTATCTATTTTTACCCGCCACGTCACGCCCAATACAGCATATCCAAAGAACAGAACTGTACATGATATTTATAATGTGTAATATTTTTTGCAGCTTCACGATACATTACACAGGTAGTGGGTGTATGCACAGGGAACCTACTGTTAGGATACTCAGTTCCCCATTAAGTCCTTCATTCCCCACCTTTCACCAAATTCTCGAGGCAAGACTGGCAAGAGAAGTCTTGAGTGGAGGAACTTAACGCCACTCTTCGCCTCGTTACCAGATAGAGGAAATGAAAATATTAAATATATCATTTTCTCGAGTGGGAATCTTACCCACAATGTCTACGCCACGCTAGCCTCGCTAGAATATAGGTATTCATATATAATTTGTTCTACACAAATGAGTGACATTATAAAGCCCCTTATTATAGATTTCATTTGTCGTCCTAATACTCTCATATTAACATATTTTGGCAACTATTTAAAATAAATAAGAATTTTAGAGCAATGCTTTAGTTAAAAGAACTGTAGTTTTATGTATTTTTTTATTCTATTTAATGACAAAATTCATCTTCATAAATTTAAAGTATCATTTTATATTTAAGTCCCCGAAATATAATAGTGGTATTTCAGGCCACGCCCGCCCACTCTTGTTACCAGAGAAAATATATAAAAATCCTTTCACCATATGGGAATCCATATCACAACCGCGTTTGCAATGGCCACGACAACCTCAAGTGGGTGGAAAATGCGAAACGGAGTGTTTTAACTCTATAGTCCCACTGCCTTACCTGCTCTATTCTGTATAAAGCGTAAAACTAACCAAAAAAAAAAGAAACATAATAAATAGAATAATATAAAAAATGAACAGATTCACAAAAATGCCTATAATTCTTCACGCTTCCACATTAAGTTCCTGTTGTGATTAGTGATACTCATAAATCGTAATTAAATGTTATTCGAATTATTTAATAGCAAATCGTTAAGCATTCCCCTTAAATCTGAATCAGATTGTCACATTATAAAAGAATTATGTCGCAGGCCATTTTGTTGGATGTATGTTGGCCCAACGTTGGCCACTATTGACTATTATTAAATTAAAGTATTGTGTATGTTTTTAATTCTTTTTTTTTAAGTTAAAAAGTATTTTTTAAAATAGATTTTTAAATTAATAAAATACTACAATAAAGAATGGTTTAGCATGGAGAACTGATCATAAAATTCCGTTTTCTCCCGTTGTCGCGTTAATTTCGAGAGTCTCTTTCACTGTTGCCCTTATTTTCCAAGGTTGTTACATTTCCACGTTTCCTCTTTCGTAGTTTCGGCTATGCTTTGTCTGTGAGTTACTTAATAACCACTCTTAACAATGTCTAATTACAGCTTATTTTACAGACATTAAAACTATGATACTAAAATCTAACCCAATGCTCTAAACATAAAAAAATCGAACCCACAACCACCATCGAAACCAGATACAATTGCCAGTATATAAAACACAACTTTTACCAGCCAAGTTGGCCAACATGGCGAAGCATTGCCTAATGGTGGTAAAAAAATACCAAGAACATTCATCTGACGTCAACAATGCGACCAAAAATATGAGTTGACAAGCGAAATTAATCGTATAGGAGAAGGATTAATTATGATTTTTTTCACATGTTCATATTTTCTCCATTAGAATATCTTCACCTATCTTAATTAACGCCTATCTTAAATTATAAAGATTATAAAACAAAAACTCAATAATATTTTTGGTTCAAGTTTATTACAAGCTTTTCTTAATAAAGTTACATAAAAATACAGTAAACCACTCCCCGTTTTTAGAGCATTCCGTGTTGAATGACGAAACTCAACGCCGCCTTGTTAAAAAATGCGAGGCGAACGTGAAAGGCAAAACGAGCAAATAAAAATAATTAATTCTCTCGAGTGGAATTCGAACCCACAATCACCTGTATCACTGAGCGACGACGGTCTCTCTCAAAAAATACATCCTCTATATTTTAGATACAATTCTTTTGAACATTAACGCAACGTTTCAGAGAAATGGCAGAATAAGCAAACACACTCTAGTCACGTATTTGAAAAATGTCAAACCATGCTTTATGTGACACTCCCTCTAATATTGTAATCCTATAAGATTATCTAAACGTACTAGACAAAGAGAAATAACTTTTCTTAGAATACATTCAATGTTTGTCCATTTATAAATACTTATATCTGTTGCGGCTCAAATGTTAGGGTACCACATCACGGCAACGATTGTGAGTTCAAATTTCCTATATAGAGCGTTTAACTATAAACGCGACGGTTGCGGGTTCAAATCCCACTTACGTTACACATTAATTAATCTATTAGCAAAAAATGGAGAACGCAATGGCTTATCACAAAAAAAATCCTATAATAATAAATTAAAGAGAAAATATAATATAATTATATACACAAAATAAAAGAGACATTCACATATAATTTATCATACCAAAGAACAAAGAGAAAGAAACAAAAACAGTAAATAATACTTTCTCAAACACAATAATTCACGCGAAACGCTCAAAATGTATATAATTTGCGACGAAATCATTCAAATGAGCGATATCGTTCGTTAATGGTGACATTCTACGGTCTTTACAATAGAATAGAATATATTACATAGTTGTTCATGTCCAATATATTTCGACTCTATTACAGAGTCATTTGTCAATCATCGTTAGGCTTGGAGAGTGTACGGGTTTCTCTACCGCAGCTTAATTTTTGTCTTTTGTTTAATATTATGTAATTATCTACGAGTTATTTTTTATTATTTTTTAATATTTAATTGTTTATTTGAAATATCTGAACGTTAAATGTTTAATTTTGTAATTAAATTTAAAAGTAATCTCATAAGTAAGAGTAAATTTACATAATATATAGAACTATCATCCACGTAGCGTAATTGAAATGTATCAACAATGATATCTACGAGGAAGACAGACCTAGCCTAATGTGTCATTAAATTCTCCTTCCTTACAAAACGGTAAAAAAAGTAAACTCATATCTATAGTTACACATATTCTAGTGGAACTCCACCCTAAACTGCACACGACAACCGCCGTCGACACTTTCAAAAGTATTGTCATCGCGACTACAATAGATTCTAATTACGACAGCGAGCGCTTCAAAAAGAAAAACCGTAACGCGTCTCGTTACGTTTACGTCTACACTCTACAACGTTTTGGAAAGAGTTACATCTGAGAAATGTGGCTTTCAATAATGTTGTTTGGAAAATAAAAATATTTTTTGTATTTTCTGTTTGTTTTTAAGCAAAAAAAGTTCGACAAAAAGTGTAAACTGTAAATGAGAAGTGTCTCAATAGTTACGGAATGTAATATTCTCTAAAATAAACACTCCACTTACTAAATCCACTTGCCTTGCCTAATTTTTGAAGAATACATGTTAATGTAGGCGTCGTTACAATAGAATATAATATAAAAAACCTTTCATTGTTCACAAATTTTCATAAAAATAACTGAGCGTCATTAATGTTCATTCCTACAATAAGCTACATGAAATAAATTTTGAAACTAGAATGTGAGCTTTCATAATTTACGTGAGGCAAATTTAATTTTTCTCGCCTAAATATATTCTTCTAAGCTTGGTATTACAAAAAAAAATATTTAGTTAATAAATCTTATATAATCTGATGAGATTTTTAGTTAAAATTCTAGAGTATTTCTTACTCTAATAATAGTATATTCGAATTAACCATGTAATTATTAACCGAAAAGGACAGTGACTTTTTTTAAAATATAAGTGACTACATTTCCCTACTACAGTATATTATGTTGACTGTAATAATAATTAATATAAATTTATACCACTACCACTTACTCGTAGATCTACCGCATTTATCATGGCGAATGTTCTGAGGAACTGTTTGACCTGTAACCTGCCGCCGAATTTTCTAACCGCACAGTATGTTATAAAAATATCATCCACGCCACCTGCACACGTGGCACTCCTCAACTTTACAGTTTCTTAGGAACTTCCTTCCGTGCGTCGCTTATCTGCGGCATTTTCCAGCTCGATATGACATGGGTACGGGTCTACCTCCACCTTGGCGGCCGGCAACTCACGTGTAGCTTCTTTGGTGTTGACCCGAACGCTCGTTAGCCTTGTTTTTTCCATGAAGAAAACCCTAATACCCAAATACCTTAAAATTTCAAAAAAATCAAAATGCTTTCTGTCCGTATGTATATAACTATATTTTACACATTTTTTTACAATGTGCATAACAATAAAATACCCAAAACCATAGAATACAAATTTTTACGACTCAACACTGAGACAACAGAAAAAATAGTGTTTAAAAACAATAAATTAACACAAAAAAGCATTCTGCGTTCTCCACTCACCGCATGATGTCGTTAATAACCATTAAAACGTCGCCACAATAAAAATTTCACATTGTTACGATAAACAATGGCGGTTGACAGAATAGGATATGTGATAAACATGAAAATATAGATTAGAACAAAACAGATAGAACAAACATTTATATATATTTTTTAATTTGTTTGCATATCACAAGATAAGAAGGGAACACCTTGAGAGTTTTAATAACACTTCTCAACTCAGTTCGCTCGTGTGCAATCCGTCCACTTACTAATTTTGATAACTGATATTTTAGGCAACTGTTTTTTTTTGTGGTTAAACCTAACGTCACATGCAAGCATGTAAGACGATTAGACGTATATAAAATATTCTATATTTAACGACTAATTTAATGAAATATTAGTTAAATACATATAAATGATAACTTTACATATTATAAATTTGTATTCCTCTTATATATATACATGGAATAATATTTTTATATCTTTGAAAAGTTCTTAGTACGTATAGGAAAATGCTAGAAAAATGCAATAGAAGTTGCTTTGTAACGTATACATAATTTGAATTCATTACTCTTTGGCAAGATATCTTGCATCAAAAATAGACGTTCTAAAATATTGAGCCGCGTTGAAAAATACATTTCAAATCAAACATTCTACGATACTTCAAGAAAGTACTTCATATGCAAAAACAGATGAAAGCTTCACTAAATAGAAAATGATAGTATGAAAATGAAAGTTTCATAATTAATAAATAAATTAATAATTTTAATCTAAATAAATAAATTTAATTCATCTAGGTTAGTCAGTGATTCTTTGTAACATGTACTCGATATGCAAACATTTGAAAGCTCTAAACATTATACGTCTACCATGAAAGCATCGTAATTTTAATAGGATAGCAGATTGAACATGGGAAAATTAATTTTAAGACATTTTGTTCCCCATTAATATCCTCTCAAGCACAATTTCATTAATACACAACCTATTCACCACCGATTGCCGATATCAATACTGCACTTTGTCATATTAAATCAAAAAACACATACATTACGCACAAAAAGATATAAATAATAAAAACATCACATAAAATATTTAAACCCATAACTATCTCCTATAACCAGACACGTCTCTTCTGCATCATAATGGCATCAAGACAACTAGAACTTATCACGGAAAGCACAAAACCATTAAAACTAAATTAATATTGGGTCACAGAAGACACTAAACTAACCAACATAATTAGTACATACAGTATTAAATCACATATAATATGTAATTTAGCCAACAATCGCCCACCAGAACTATTTCTATCGCGACAACCGCATGATATAGTCGTAATGTGGTCTAATTGCAATATTATTCATGCTAGTCCTTAAAATATAGTCAAAACAATTGGCGGGCCACCGTTAAATAGTGCTTTAATATATGATTGATGAAAGCTCTAATAAATAATAAGGGTGATGAGTACATCATATATCTAGCAAGTCGTATATCTGGGTTGAGTGATGCGTTTCATTATGTGTGTGATAATAGAGTTCATTTATAATAATGTATAGTGAATTAAGATATAGTTGAGACAGTGGACAATAAATTGAGACAGTGGATTTAATTATAATTTCCATTTAGCAAAGGAAAGCTCGTTAATTGTATATATTCTTATGGTTTCTATGTCACAATTGCCAAATTAGTAAATGAAACATTAAAAAGTACATATTTTATTTTATTTAAAATACAATTGTTTTAACATTTTTTGTGTGATTAGATAATAGAAATGCGGAAAAAATCCACTATGACAGAGAGATTATCCGGAAACTGGAGAATAAAGTAAAGAATTGTGTACCTAAACATATATATAATATTTCTCTTCTTATAGAATCATCTACTTACAAGTATCTGAATATAACAAATAAATTTCAATTCCACAGTAAAACATAAAATAACATGTCGTGTTTTTTAATAAAGCATCATCAATAGGAGTGCTATATCCCAGTTGGAAAACAACTATAATCACTAGAGTTTGATACTCAATTCCGTAAAAATACTATTTAACTACTTATTTTGTAAATTTCCTTTTGATGTGGAAACAAAACACTATTCACATTTTTTTTTCTCTAAACTCATCAACCCTCACAGTTCACAAATAAAAGATGATAATTAAACACACATTTCCGAAGTAACATATACAAATATAATACAGCATTATCCGTTTTTTCCCATAAAGCGTCGCTAATAGTGCGAGCTGCGCACGCGCATCACCATCAGTCAAGCGCGTGAGCCGCAACAATCTTGTTTATAGGAATGTTAACCGTGTTTATTTCTATGGCTACCGAAAATGATACAGGCTGGTTTTTACTATTTTAATAGAATTTCAAATTGTAAAATTTTTAAAACTTTTTGATACTAAATAGTGCTATTTTGTATTTTTTTTTTATTTTTATAGATTTTGTTATATTTATACCAAAATAAATATATACAAACCCATTTAACCCTAAAATATTAAAATTTCTTTTTCCAGAATCTACGTTTTTGATATTTCTAATCTAATACAAATTTCAATACAATAAGCTTTTCAATTTACCTAACATCCTGTAGATTCAGATGCGGAACGGTATCTTGATAAATACAGGGCGTGCCGTGACAAATGGTAACAGAGTGTTTTTAGTATTTTTAGATATACTCGTAACGCGGCGGTATGGCCCACCGCGTTACTAATTGGACACACAATACGTCTTCGCCTAAAATTTTAGCTTCTTATTCTTGACATTGTTGACAATTTCAGTTTGTATATTAAAACAAAATACAAACATATGTATAAAATTGTAATAAATATATTATTACCTTTCTGCATTCCTTTATATCTGATAAAACATTTTTTTTTATTTGTGCATAATTTAGCTATGTTGAATATTCGCAAAACTTGTGTCACTTGTACTTAATTTTTATGCTGTAAATCAGATTCACGCTGTCACACACACACTGCAGGGTAGGCAGAGGGATCCTAGTGTTAAGACACTCCGTTCACCACTTTTCACCGAACATTTCGATTTATTACGTGTTGAGTGGGAGAGTTCGAAGCCGCGCTCTACCTTTCATTTCATCGAATGAGAATCGAATTCACACATTTTAATTTTAATCAGGATTTTACATGTAAATACGAAATATAAATATAGCACAATTATAACAGGTAAGTATAAGATAATATTTTATATGACACTAACTCACTAAAATGTGCACCTGCAACTCGCAAGCCAGTATCGACATTTTCAAAGTTGTTTAACACTTGCACTTCATTTAAATTATATTTAGCGTCGTATTATTTACGATGTCCATTATAGCTAGGACTGCACCATTCATATCACAATAAAACAACATGAGTGAAACAAAAAATGCTTCTTTATTTTAATGTATGTTGAATATTTTAATTTATTTTTTTAATAATTACAATTAACCAGTTGTGGCGCAGGAGCACCGCACGGGCACAGTTTCGTCGTTTTACAAAACCGACTGGCTGTGGGTTCGATTTTCGAAGTTGACCAATCAATATTTAGGAAGTCCTAATATTTGTTTTTGGTTTTAATTAATTTAAAAACTTGAGATTTTACTATTCAACATACAATGTTAATGTTTAAAAAAGAAAACGAGAACGGAGTGATTTTTGAGAGAAACTTTTTGTAAACACTAAATAGATACGTTAAGATAAAAAAGAGAAAACATTAGAAATTATGAAAAATCATATACGTTGACATGTGGACCAAAAATAGTGTTTCGACAGCGAATAGGTACGCAAGATCATTATTCATTTCGCCACCGACATCGCAGCGGTTCCCGATCAAAATTCAAACAAGATTTTCAATGAAATAGATTAATAACTTGCTGAAATATGATGTAAATAACGTAATGTTATTACAGGATACAAGGTACCATTGGATTAAAAACAGCTCGTGATAGTTTCCTTTACATTTAATAAAAGCTTATAAATGCATCTAATATAATTTCATGCTGTATCCCGCACAGAGTGTTTTAGCACTTTGGATCAACCCTAGGCAGAGGGAACCTTACCGCCACTCAACACACAGTGCCACGAAAATCCAACATGCAACAGAAACAACAATCAACAGAAAGTGGGGAACTGAGTGTCTAACACTAGGTCCTAATACCCTCTGCTTATCCCGTAATAAACGGGATACAGCATAAAATTAAAAAAATATATTTACATATTAAAACAAACACGAATATTAAATCCCTAATTAAAACTACCAGTAAAAGAACAAACGTCCGTACAAGATATTGTACTCTATGGGTGGTCTATACTATTCCCGTATTAGACAAAAACCCAGTCATAAATAACGTGTTCTGCCCAATTAATAATAGAATCTTTTGTTCTTATAATTAAGAGAACTATATAGAAGGCAATATTAATGCGATATTATTTATAGCCAAAAAAATATATTTGGATATAATTTTTGTTTGCTATTGTTCAGTGGTGGATTGATTTATAGATATTTTAATTGAAAATAATTATTACAAGTTTAGGAAACGTAAGTTTAACGACTTTTATAAGTTGTACCTCCCATAGATGTTCCACCTGGATATTGATACGGAACTCAGTTAACGAATTCGACTCGCACTTAACCAGTTTTTTTTTTATATCTAAAGGCATTTGCTACACATTTATGATTGGCACTAAAATTCTAAAATCATTGAGTGATTTGACTTTTTATAGTAATTAATTGAACCTAATATACAGTTATATTTAAACAAAAATCATCTAATATATATTATGTTGAAATTTGGTTCTTCAATATTTATTTGGCTTTCAATCTTTCAATAAAGTATTTAATTAGGCGGCATGAGTTGCGAAAGTTCGCTGTAACGAATACTTGAAAAACATTGTTAATATGTTAAGTTTGAAAGTCTGTTTGGCAATAATGGAAGTCATCGAGTTAAGAATGTAAAGCGTGCTTTTTATATATATATTAAATATCATAATAATGATTAAAATTGAATGAATTGAGGTCAGTAGTGTCACTGGGGTACAAGAACGTGAGTAAAACACGACGGTTGTGGGTTCGATCCTCACTTTAGGAAATGAAATATTTAAAATTTACATTGATTCACTCTCATGTCGAACGCTAGACGTTGCGTTGAATTCGGCGGAAAATGGGGAACGGAGTGTCTTAACACTAGGCTCCTACCCTGCCGTGTCCGGGACTTGTTTGTTTTATTGTTTCATGTCTGCTAATAATTAAACAATTGATACAAGAAATTAAAAAAAATATATCCAAATAATTTCGTACCTCCATCCAAGTAAGCGAAGTAACGCAAAAACGCATCTGACAATCGCAACGAGGGCATGACTTGCTTTAAGTTTTACTTAAAGGTTGCCTTCAACCCTTTTGTACTGTATTGATTAATGTCCAGTCATAAATATAATAGTTATATGGAAAACATATGTTCATATATTATTTTATGAAGATAATGTTGATAATTCTTCATTTAGTTATATGTAGGTGAAGGTTGCCCGGTATCAGCGCGAGAAGTACAAGTATATTGTATAATTATTTATATGTAGGTAAATATGCCATACCTCTATGTATATTTTAAAACGTCAGTGTTTCTTTTTTCTTTTGTCTTCTGACACTAAAATATATTATTCTGACCACGCTTGTAAGGGCCTTATGTTTGATTCCCATTAATCTGATTAGACCTAAATTTAATTATTATTATTTTTGTAATTTCATTATATTTTGTCGTATTGTAATTAAAGCAAATATAGAATATATTAAAATTAAACAAACTTCCATTACAAATTAACTATTTAATCTAGTTTACAATGTGAACAACAATTAACCTATAAAACCAACAATGTTGCCCATCTAAAACAACAAATAACGAGGCGCCGAGTGTTGTGACCGTATAAATCAGAAAAACGGCCATAATTTCGCACATTTTATTATAACAATAAACATGGCTTGACGTTTTTAAGCCGCAAATTAGCTGTCTCAAACAAAACACTCCTTTGATGCCGATTTGATACTTTTACTCGGAAATGACAGAGTGATTGGGGCGCATTTATATTTTTATGACATGTCAAATAGAGGGAGTAATATAATTAAATTGGTCATATATTAAATATGTTTGCAGTGGACTTTTTTTTTTAAACATGTTTAAATTTTGGTTTATGGCGTTTTTGGCACAATGAATTTTTATGAACATAAAAAAGTTGTAATTTTGTTAAGTTTTATTTTTTGTATTTCTTGTGGTTTTTAAAGTAGCGAGAGATATATTTTGAGTTCTCTCTCTCTCTCTCTCTCTCTGTCTCTTTTATTACCTTTCTTCTTCTATGTAAATATCGCGGATTTAATTATTTGGTCATGGACTGTGCTAATTTGTCAGAATGAGAAAATATATTTAAACAATATTTCACTAAATACTTTAACAGAATGGGAATTGAGTCTACAACGAAATTATAATATGACATATTAATAAAGAAATGTCTTATATATTTATTAAATAAATTGAATATATTAAAAATATTCAATACCAAATTAAAAAATAAGTGTAAAAACCTATGCAAAATTTAAACTATATTAATAATTATATGACCTCAATAGTTCAAGTGAATTATACTATTTAATAACAACAATGTAAACACTAAATTCTTGAGACATTGTATTGTAATCAGAGCGAGTAAAAATGTAATAAATTCACCGTACTGAGACTCGAACTCACAATCGTCGCGTTTATAAGCAAACTCTATTCTGCTGCGCCACGATGTCTTCTTATAATTGGATGTTGATTTATAAGCCATCTTAAAAAACATTGCTTTAGCCAACAATGACTGTTTTTAAATTAAATAAAGTTCAATTGAACTCCGAGTCCGAGTAAGAAGATTTACGCTCGTCGAGGCTAACGTCAGTTAAGGGTTAATTAGTGATTCCAGTACAAGCGCGAAATTTATGCGCCCGCGCATGCACGCCGCAATTGATTACCGCATGGGAAGTGCGTCACTTGGTTGTCGTTTGGTGCAAGGATGGCTCAAAATATATGTTGTTTTCGTGTTGTATAATTTAAAAAATTACGTCGTGTTGAATTACGTTGAATAGAGATGAATAACTAAAGGAAATTATACTTTCATAACAATTATCGGTTCTAAGTTTCACAAGAAGGTATCTAAAATAAGCAAATATATCAAACCGAAATGTTAAATTACTACTAATTCTCCAATACTGTAAACCCATAAAGTACGTAAAACTATTTACAAAAAAAATTCTTAAACACTGCGTAATTTATTTAATAATATATATATTAAAAAAAATGTATTTTATTACATACATGCATTAAAACAAGACCATACAAGGTAATTTACTTAATAAATTATTCAATAAATTCAATAAGATGCTCGATCAAAGTCTCCAACGTGGACCACACGCGTATACAACTAAATGTCTGGCATTATTTATTGTAATTATAACAAGGGGTCGCATAGACCGCTCACGTTCCGATAGATTTACCGCATTTGTAGCTCTTGATTTAGTTTAGAATTAAGATGGCCCTTTTGTGGTGAAACTAATGTGAACGAACTAAACGTTTGAGTTTTTACAAAATTTTTATTTCATTTATTATATATGTTTATATTTTTCAGGTTCTCTAAGTAAACTATACGCTCTTTTGGAAGTAGTTTTTAATCATTGGTCGGTTTTAATCAAGCAAAAGTACATTTAATAATGTCCATGGTCACTTACTAGTAAACTGTGATAAAAAAAAAATATCTCATCTATACAAGAGAAACAAAAATCTAAATACGTTTCTCATCTCACCATTAACAGAAACAAAAAATCTACCTATAACTATCACATAAACGTCAAAAATAATTAAAATCTATCATTTAAATTCGTATAGCACCCATAAAGCAATTATTAATAGTCTGTTAAATCCTTAAGAATTGACTTTTACAAATATACACCAAACAAAAAAACGAACGCATTAATATAACTAATACATTGTTGAAATTTATCATAATTGTGCTGTTTAGAAAAATTATACGAGAAATATTCGGTGAAAGTCACGCGTCAAAGCTATATATCATCTCAAAAGATTAGTTTTAAACTAATTTTGACGTTCCATAGTATGAATAATCATCGTCGTCTGTTATTTTATTTGGATTTAACATTCTTATTAATAACCCAAGTAACGTTAGTTCAAGCATTATTTTATTGCTGACGGTACATTTTGTGATATTTAAGCAAGGTTGGCGATAAATTAAATTGTTTTTCACTATTTTATTATTCAATTTAGTATATTTCTTTCAACAAAAATATTTAGCTTTTCTCTGCTTTTTTTTTTGTTAAATTATTTATGAATATTTATACGTAATACGTAAGTGTTTTTTTTTTACTTTATGATACAATCAATTTATTGTTGTATATATTAATCGGTATCTCAGAAGCTAATTTTATCTTCACTTCTTTACGTTGTCATGTTAATATTGTTTTTGGTATTCACATATAAGGAATATATAGGCCGTCATGCCTCAGGGCACAAGCGTAAGGCTGTAGACGTTACCGTTGTGGGTTCGTTTGTCACCCGGACGTATATAAATATTTTCAATTACTCACTAGTGACGAGGCAATAACGTTGAGTTCTGCTACTCAACTCGCATCGCCTCAAAAATACAACGGAAGTGTCTTAGTGGGAACGATGTGCCTTAGTTTCACAGATTTCCTCTGCCTACTTCTGCATGTGACTGAAAAAAAAATAACAGAAATATTGCTGAGTAAAAAATGCTTAAAATAAAGAAAGCCTATAATCGCTACATATATCTTTAAGATGTTCCTATATATAAGTACGTATATATAAGTATCTATACATAAGTATTTATATATAAGTACCTATATATTTTTAATATTTACTATAATAGGTACCCCATTTCAACTCTTACAGAGCCCCTAATGTGGGATCGCATTAATCATTCTCTCACTGACTTCGGTTTGTAGGGGGGGTGCTGTATCGGCACGCGATCTTAATCGACTATACAGTACAGTACACAGTAGCTGTAGGCTTTGGTAGATAATATTCTATTGAATATAGTTAAAGAGAATTAAATTTATGTAAGAATTTGTTAAATGATAATTATTTTTTAAAGCCATTGAAGCTTAGTTTTAGTATAATTTAAAGCTTTATGGTGATAAGTTCGATCACCATTTGAAATTAACTTAAGTTATTGAGGCTGTGGTAATATTGAACGCGGTGTTAAGTTCAAATAAAAACAATACGCCGGAAAATCATATAAAAGAAAAAAATAAAAATGCAAAAGTTTTTGACTTTAAGACAAAACAAAACTTCTTTTTTACACTCCACATGCTACACTTATGTGGGTAAGTAGAATAATAAAATACAGTATAACCGCGAGCTAGCGACACAATGTAAGCTTATTATTAATAAACAAATGACATACATATTATTATTATTTTTGTATTAATAATTATACATCATTACGCCTTATTCACATTTCCTTAGCACTTTGTCGTGATCTGTTTGTCTTCAATGGCCAGTGTTCTATTCAAGTGTAAAGAAAGGCTTGCTGTGACAAAACATATAATACAATAATTAACTATAATAATAATGTAAAGTAAAATGTTTTACTTGGCTCGTGTCGTTATGCCATAGTTGAAACGTTTTTGTTTATAACAGGATGATTGTAAGTTTTATTCCCAGTTGATAGAATACTTAAAATAAAAAAATCTATCTATTTATATAACAAATCTGTGAATAACGATTAATTAATTAGTATTAGTCAATGTGTCCTTGCGATCCAACAAGTAGCTTTTTTATGCAACGACTTTACAGGCACCTAGTCTGCACTCTTTTCGCTTTAATATATTATCTTGTTTTCTTACCATGACCATTAATTATATAATTATACAACATATATACTATTACTTATCATAAGAAAAAAAATATTTTTACCAGTAGTATCATTAAAAAGTAAAGATAAACTGAAAAGAAGTTATTCTTTCAAAACAGAACTATACATAACATTAATTACACCACAATCGCCACAGCCTCTCAACAAAAGTACAAACCCGCCATTGTGACACGTCGACTCATTAATTTATCTCTTCCAAGGAATATTGAATGTTGAGAACCGCATAATTACGAACAAAGTGCGACGAACTCCAAAGTTTAAGGGTGTGTGAATAACGCCTACAATGGGATCGCGACTTTGTTTCTGCAATTATGACACCCCTGTATATCTCCGACTAAAATTCTATATGAATAAAAAAAAATTTTGCACTCTACTACCCTCAATATAAGGGCGGTTTCTTAGATTTTAAAGTATTTAGTAAAATATATATAGATGATATATAAGTATAAGTGTCATATAAGGAGGGCGTCAGGTTGCGTCAAGATGCATTCGACTATCAAAGTCCCATATTAATTAATATGACAAAAGTTTTCGCTGATTGTCGTTGAGGGCTACTCCATTCTGATCTTGAGTGTGTCTGTTTAATTATGCTATGTTTTTCTATGGAATTTGATGCTTAGATATAGGTAAGAAGGTCGTCTCTGTACAAAAATATATAGTTAAAAAAGGGTAAAATTTCAATACGCAAGTTTTTTTTATATTGCATTTTTTTATATTTTTTATATAAGCATTTTTATATTCTTATATAAAAATGTTTTGGGCACATCCACTTTTAAATTGGCCAAATGTGAGTTGGAGAGATACTCTTTGATAGATTTTAAAAATGGTAACAATCAAATTCCTAGAGTTGCAATATAGGTAATATCGACATCCTATCACCGTCAATAAGCTATGATGCTGTATAAAGATCAAAAGTTACAACTTCATAAGTCAATAATTGAACTTGTGGACAATTGGTGTCTACTGGACAGTAGTGTATCTGTGCTCGATTACTCCGTTCTCCACAGTCTATCTTTATCTCAATTAGAAAACCAGTAGTTGCTTTATAACCAGAACAAAGTAAAAAAAACTGAAATATCACATAAAAACCTTGTTTTATACCATTCAATATGATATGCATTCATATTGGAAATACAAAGTTATATGTTACGCAAAAATATCGGTTATCGCTACCCAATACTCACACAAAAATAGATGGAAATTTAATAATTGAGTGATGCAGAGAGGCCGTGATGCTTCACATAATATCTTGATACACCAAGCCCAATGTAGGTGTTATATCCGTTCCTAAGGTTTAAAATAAAAATGTAAAATCTCAACGTTTTAAATCTTTTGCAAAAAATATTACTATATTGTGTTGTGGGTTCGATTCGAGCTCGGTGAATGAATTAATAAATATTTTAATTTCCATGCCCGGATAGCAAGGAAAAGCGCGTCGTTAATTCCACCACTAAATTCGACGGAAACTATAAAAAAACAACAACTCTCCATAATAAGACTTTTTATCATAATAATATATCTCAAGACAATAAGAAATCCCCTCTTAACCCTCATAAAAACAAAAATACAGCCAAAAAGCGTCACCCTTTCACAATCAACCATTTAAATAATTCAACATCGACAATCGCCATAAAAATGTTTTTTGTGAAAAAAAAAACAAGCTGAGGGGTGGGTGGTGGTGGTTATAGTAAAAATTGAAGGTAGTAATGAGAGTGGTCGGTTATCCATATTTAATTGGACGGACGCACCCGCGCTAGTTTACGAGTCTCGCGAGGGGCGATTTTAACATTTTTTTTTTCAATGCCCGATAGGCTCGAGTGGTATTGTGAAGAGGACAGTGTACTCGTATGTTGGGAAATGGAGATGTGAAATTTGTTTTTTTTATTTTTATTTTCATATAATATATTTGGCAAGGTTGTGAGAATGTAGTGATAGAACACTATGCTTTCTAATGTTGTGTTGTTTAAGAATATTATGGGTTAACTGGTGAAGACTCATGTATTTTTGATAACTTAAAAAAAATAAATTTTGCCTATAATAAAAGCAAGCCCCCAATTTTTTTTTTATTTTTCAATTATTCAGACACTTTTCAGTCACTTTTGTTAAACTCATCTCATATCAAATTTCCAAAAATTTTAATACTGAATTTTATCTTCTTATTACACAAAAATGCAAAATATATATGAACATTTGGTATAATTTTATTTTTTTTAAGTGTCATTCCACATAAGGATCAAAAGCTATTGTATAAATCATTTAAAAGCTTTCGAGCCATATATTCGGGACTCAAGCTCGCGCTTGGAATCTACCGAATCTTCCGCTTGCTAAAATAAATATGACAGGATATCATGTAGAAGTCATATCCACCCATATCCAACACAGAATGGGGTCGCGGTAGCCGATTGCATAAAAAAAAAATACGTAAAATAATATAATATCGAAAAGCTATAAATGCGAATACCGCTATAAAACATAGACAAATACGGGAGATAATCGTAGCGAGTGCTCCGTTCATTGTGGACTCTTTACGAGTTAATAATATTTTATTGCAGGTCTGTCCGAACGCGAATGCTCTTACCAAACAGTATTCCCTAGTGTTATTTTTTGTATACATTTTGTATAGTGGATACTGGTGCAGTATGGATGGTGAGTCGTGGCCGCTTAGAAGTTAGCTGCAGATGGTGCACGTTTTATTTTAGAATTTTTCTGTGTTTGATTGTTTTCGTCCCTAGTCAACAATTGTGCAAGCGATCAAAAAGTCTTACGTCACGGTGGCCAGTTCTCGCCGAGTGTACTATATGTACATACATTTATTTTCCACCGCCACTGTAACTTGGTACGGGTTTTCGCGGAAGCCAATACATTTTAAATGATGACTGAAGTGTGTTGTGTTTGGGTTTAATTTCAATATGTACTTATCATATTTTTTTTAAAATGCTCATATAAAATGTATCTTTTGATTTATTATTATACCTAATATTAATTTTTTTTTATGGCGTATGATTTTTATAAAGTTTTAAATATATATTTTTTTAATGTGTGTAACGTTGAGTTTAGTAGATAATGGATGATTATAACAAGTAGTTAGCTAGAGGACATGGGTTCAAATCATTTTATTAGAGTATTTTCCATTTTCTGCAGAATTCTGGAGGCATTACGTGTTGAGTGGCGGAACTCAACGCCGCGCTTTGCGTCGACACCAGTGCGAAGAAATAAAAATTAAATAAATATTTCATTTCCTTGAGTGGGGATCGAATCCAATACCAATCGCGTTTACAGCCACCCACTTATGTCCCTGCTGATTGTCCTCCAAAAAAGATAAAATAAATATCTATATAAAAATCTAGTTAAAATTGCAACAAAAGTTCGATGCAATTATAAAACGCCTAGTCTCAAACTAAATCTCTACAGATATCCTATAATCCTTCCACCATTGTAGCAATCGATAGTACGTAATACACCACCCAGACAAACACTGCAAGCGAGGACACAGAAAAAGAGCAGTTTCATTGCGTAATATCTGAAGTCTAATCTAATTATAGTATAGGAAATTAAGCAATGTATATAACATTTTATTTTACCTTGGATTTTCATTTATTTCTTAGTACGAGGTCAGACAAAGTAATCCCTGTATTGTTAACAGAAATTCAATTTAAAATCTATACAATTTGCTGACAAAAGCTTGATTGATTACTCCTTAAAATGTATTACCATTCATGATGGAAGCCTCACAGCCATATATTATAAGGAGTTGTTCTCTAAATTTATGTTAACACGACGACAGGACAAAAATTTTATTTATGTTATGGTGACATATAAATTTCGGTTAATTTGGTAATTTGCTAGATTGTTTTTTTTTTACTGATCTTTTGGATTATTGATGTTCTTAGGACATATATATATTTTGAAAGTAAAAGGATATAAAATATAATTAAATATATATATTAGTATAAGAAATACACTTATTCACTTCGCTGAGCAAACTGAATGTAGATTCAAAATACAGTCAGATGAATATTAAGTTCAGGTGAATAACGCACCTTTAAATTATTTCCTATTTAATAAAGAAAAAAGCTCTATTATATTATTTCGAGAAATCCTATTTTATTTTCTTAAAAAGATAATTCTAAGTACGCTAATATATACTACACGCACTCGTTCCAGTTAAGCGCCACGTGCCATCCACAATAGAATAGAATTATCAGCGGCCTGAACTTTCCAAGTCAATTAAACTGAATGAATCTTTGTATTCCACATTGTCATTTTATTGCTAAAACTGCTTCCTGTGGACAACTGCCAAGAATCAAAGCGAGATTGTGTGTTTGTCCCTTTCCCGCATACGCGATAAGTGTATGTCTGTCTCAATCTGTCAGTGGGCATACTGAATGAAAGGCCCAGATCGTCTTTTTGCCATACCGCTGATCCTGAGCCAAGTAGTGAGTGGATATAATATCTCCGAAATGGGAATTCCTTAATGAGTTTTGCTATATTTTTGTTTGATTCGTTCATTTTAAATATATTCATGTAATATAATATATATTATTATTCACTATAAATAACTAAGCGTGCTTTTTTAGTTTTTTGAACTTTACTTTGTTTTAAAATAGAAATGAAATAAATAGATTTATCTATATAATATATATAAAATTTTTAGTAAAATATTGTGCTATTTCTTATAAAGAAGCAACGTATCTAATTTCATCAAAATCTGATATTTCATTAAATAATTATTTCATCTCCTTGAGGATCGAATCCAATACCAATCGCGTTTACAGCCACCCTGAATCTGATATGTCTATCTGCTATTCTGATATGTTAATTTTAGACTTCTTTACTCTTTATCATATATTTTTAATGGCATTCGAGTATCTGGCATAGAATAACCAACCAACAGAGCTCCTGATTCCACATTTCTATCTTCCTTTCCTGCCATACCTGGACAAGCTCATGGAAGCAAGAATATAGAAGTTATTCAATTTTATATATTTTCTAATAAACATATAAAATAAAACAATTTCCAAGGCCACATTTCTTTTATTTACAATATATAATATCTAAAACAAAACAAACTGAAAGTAAATGGTAAATGTCTACCAGATCATAATTCATGTTAAACTCGAGTCAAATAAATTTTCCTGTTTATATCCAATTCGCTATTTCGGTAAATATTGTGGCGTTGTTATAAACAATATGAATATTATAGACCACGCATGCTTTACTTTACTAAGTAATAAACGTCGCACTCAATGAGCGATTACGGGACTGGTGATTCATAGCTATTATTTGTATGAATATTGTGGAACGGCTGTATAATAAATAATACAGGCTGTTTGAAAGACAATATGTATTGTATAGAATGGTCTGTTTAAGTTGTTATGTTGTAGTTGGTTGAAATTTTTCTACGGTTTGCGTAAAGTCTAATAATGAGATACGTTAAACTTGATTTATATTAAATTTAAAATAATATTAAGATTAGATATATAATATTTCTATGACCAGTGTACATCAAGTGTGTCCTTCGAGAAAACAATAGATACAAGCTAGTTAGTGGGCTACGATATATCTATGTAGAAAGCGATCGTTAACATGAGGATTGAATTTATCCTTTACAAATCAAAATTATTTGCAGAACAAAGAAAAGCTATATACTTGTAACTCGCATAGCTTATGGGCTCGATTCCCATTTGAAGAAGTTAATTACGATTTTCATTTGCCTTGCTCTGGTACCGATTCGGCAGAAATTGTGGAACGGACTGTCTTAACACTACTTTCACTGCCTACCCCATTAACTACGGAATACAGCGTGAAGCTGAAAAAAAACAATAATAATGTTTCAAAACAAGAAATTTAATTTATTTTTAATTGTTTCAGGTACGATCTCCAATTAATAATGTTGTAATGTCTAATTAAAAGGTAAATTATATAATAATTAATCAAATTGTACATAAATAACGAAGTGTAACATAAATTATGTAAATGTCAGAACTTGACTAATTATTATTTGTGTAGTGTGTCAAATTAATTGTTATTGTTTGATATAATAATTAATTATGTTATATAGAATTAAATTAGGTACATATACATACGTATAACTATACTTAAACTAGAGGCTTTTTAGAGGATAGACAATGAGGTGAGAGAGAATGAGACGTACGATACGATATTATAATATTGTATTTAAACAGACTTATCGTCAAATAGTTATACTAATCTATCATACTTTACCAAAGTATATTTCATGACTTTTTTATTATTATACATACCTGATTGATGTGGACTTATGTAAAGGCGAATTCACATCTGTAGGGCGCTATTAAACTTAAATAAATTCATTGTTAGGGGAGCAACAAGTGTAGCGCCAAACTCGCCCTTGTGTTTGTATAGGGCTACCAATTTAACAGGGTCTACTTTTTTCATTTATTTTTTATTTATTTATTTATTTTTATTTAACGTAATAAAGATAAAGAATTTATTTCAGTCAGTTGTGTTAATATTAAACTAATTAATATTTAGGATTTACGTATGTGGTAACATACATAGGTATGGGGCAAGATAAGCAAAAAAACCCTAGTATTAAAACATTTCGCTATCTCCTTTCCACCCCAATAAAGGACAATGCTGGATGAACGTGTAATGCGATATCGCATACTAATAATAATTCTACCGCTTGAGTTGGAATCGAACCCACTACCACAGTTTTTGATGTTGTCAGACATTACTCCACTGCGCCATGATGGATAGTCTTATTAACATTTAATTACAAATACTTGTTCTGCTGCACAATATTTAAATTATTAGACATATCATATATGACAAAAATAAAATATATTTTGTTTGGACGAGCCACCCCTGCGAACAATAGGGCCCCATAATAATAGGGGCGGTAAACATTTGTTCAGCGATCAACAAGTAGCTGATAGCTGCTCGTGGACGACTGTAGTGACACGCTTGATAGATTTTGTGATATTTAATTATCTATACATATAGATAAGTACAAGAATTGGTTCGAATTAAATAATTCTGTCTAAGATATCTTTTGCAAGAAAAACAAAGATGTTTTGAAAATTTATAAAATTTTTAGTAGACCCATCCAACCCTTCTTGGACGGTTCCGTAGAGCGCATTTGAATCCCGCTTAGAGCAAACTAAGTGTACTCAACTTTTTATATTTTCTAAAACATTAAGATTATCTTCCGTGTGGAATACATATTTTTAATAAAAACACATATTCTTTTCTATGTAATATGTAATAATAAAGCCAGATGAGCTTAGCTTAGTGAAATATTTCTCCATTTTCACTTTCCACTCACATCACATACATTCACTAAAAAAAAAACAAAAACATTACATGAAAAATGGAACCAGATATTAACATTCACATTCACATTAACACCCAATCTATTCATCTTTCATATAATATACGAAAAAAAAACACAAATTTTTAACAATAATTTTTCACGACGGCCACTTTAGTGCAAAACGTGCGCGTTTCCGTCCGCGATCAGCGTATCCGGTGCTTTATTTTCTCTTAAGCACGAGTGTAGATCATTTTCTATTTCGCTTGATTTATTATAATGTTGTGTAAAATTAGCTATATATGAACTTAGATGGGTTTCGTTGTTTTTTTGTCTTTGTGTGGTGTTTATATGTGTTTTATTTCTGACTAGTCGTCGCTAGTAACTTTGATTGAGTGAAGTTTAGACCGTAAAATGGAAATTCTCTTTTTTTCCGGTTCTAATAGGGATTTCCGTTATCTACAGTCACTCAATAACGAAAGAATTTGATGTA